>BHFT01001360.1:0-110522 GCA_004320025.1 Laticauda laticaudata
CGGCGCTTTATCAAGTGGAGCACACACGTGGTAATGTGCTCAGAGCATTCTGTTCAGTGCTTTCTCGGCAATCATATGTTTAACCTCTCTTGTTTGCTAGCGCTTTGCCATTAAACGGCTGATCCGCCAGTGTGTAAGAAGACACGAGCTCTTCCTTGTCCGCATATCTCTGCAGTTGGTTGCTTTCTAAAAATATTAGAAAGCCATCGATATACGACTCCCAATCCTCACATCAGGTTGAATTGATGCGGTGCGGTTGTTACTGGCCATCTCTCTTGCTCGTTCTGATTGCCGCATGCTTAGGATCTCGCTCTTCTACGACTCACAGTGTTCCATTCGGAAATAAGTTGCACGGCCAGGTTCCAACAACAACTCTTTGTTCTAACAAGTAAGGCATGCGTAAGAAACAACAGCCCAAGCCATGCAGCCCTTGCGCCTTATAGGTGGCTTGCTCGCAGTTTGTGGCCAATGACAGTTACTTAAAATGTTCCTCCATCAGGCGAGGCCCCAATCGGATTGGTTCCCTAATAGCCAATCCGAGAACGGCCTTCTTGGCCAATCAGATTAAGGCACTTGGAGCCTACTAAGTTCCATACACAACATCTTACCTATCTGTTCCCAAGGGAACGCAAGCACTCAGAGGAGATTTCTGTATTTTATGAATACAATAAAGTAGCTAGTTTGAATTCTACATGTGGAGATCTGATTGTTTGTGTCTGACACAGGCCTACAGCTCATGTAAATAGCTCATCAAGGCATCATGATCTAAAGTCTCTCGTAGGGACTCACTTGTCTTCTAGGAATCAACTATCAACATAAACATGCATTTTCAGTGACACATTTAAACTTGAAATGAGATTAAAGCCAATCAAGGTAATTGCTAATATATAATTCAACAGAATTATATTGTTAGCATTTCTGACCTTAAAATGTTAGTTTTAAATTAATGTTGCATATTTTGGAGGACTACACTGTCTACAGTGATATTTCTGCCTACATTAAGTTTCTGTTCCTTTCTGTAGCTGTAGTTTCACAATTCTGGGCCTGCCAACATGTGTTTAATATTAACTAAATCTTCAGCATTATTGGGAACAAATGCATCTTTCGATTGAGATAAGGTTCTTAGACTTACAGCATGCTGGGATGAAGAATAATGAAGAATAAAGGTAATGTTGAATCTTTTCTCATAGTTAATTAAAACTGAAATGTAAATAAAATAATTCTCTGTGACTCAAGGAAATTGTCAAATGTTTCTGCTTATTTGAATATTTTGTATTTGAATATTATCCCAGGTTAATTAATCCGGTTGTATTTCAGCATTCATAGCTGCCAGGTCTATAGAAATCAGGCAAAGAAATTATTTCAAGCATTACTCTGTTTTTGGAATATAACAAGCATTATCCATGCTAGAAATAAGCTGCTGTGATTAGACTTACAATTTGGCAAATTGCACTGGCAGTTCCTCATGTCACACATGGAATCGAAATATCTTTCATTTCTGCCTGTATAAACAAACTTTTTGCATACAACACAGTATCACACTCTTTACCAGCAATCCTGCTTCTTTTACTATGCTAATAGTTTCTGTGTAAAATCTAGAGAGGGACTGCAAAATATGACTGTGTATTCCTTTAGAATTTAGCAAAGTCCAGATATGAAGAGAAGAAATGTAAAATTTATAAAACAATAGAAATGAAACAAAAACTGATCTCAAATTGGCAATGGCTTGGTGCAACAGAAAAAGTAGGTGTTATATTTAATAATAATTTTTACAAATTTCTGTTCTCATTATTATCAAGCCAAATAAGTAGAGTGGGGAATGGTAGAGAAAAGGTTTCTTGCTTTCCAGTTTAAGGCTGAGACAAAATTATGGGTCCAAAGATATCCAACCAATTTTTATACTTAAAGAAACACTGGACCTTGGGTTTTTTCATTTGTAGATTTGACCACTATACTGCTTGGTCATTTTCTTTCTGTTTTCTATTTCTCCTCCTTTCCCTCTCCTTCCTGATACATGTTGTTGCTTTTTCACTCTTAGGTCAAGGTTATTACTTTTATTGCAGCTACAATTCCCAACCCAGTCTAGCATTCAGAGTAAATCCTAGTTTGCATCAGTCATATTCTGAAGGAATTTCAGGTATTTGAGAGATCTTGTCTAAGCTTGTTCCCTTAAAAATTAGGTGTCAGAGAGTTGGCTGGTTGCAAGTACAATTATATAACATCATAATATACACATTTTCATGCAAGGCTTTTCACCTTGACAATTAGAACTTGCCTCTTTATTTTCTAGTTGACAACAAATATACTTTTATAATTCATGTACCATGAAGCCCGGTTTTCTTTTGGGCTACAAAATAAGCACTAGGATGTCTTATTTTTTTCCCTACATGGGAAACTCACTTCTTGTGCTTGCTCGTAGCGGGCAGGAGGCTGCCACAAGGCAAGGTGGTAAAGCTGCCCCATGCACCGGGTTACCTTAGGCCCCCCTGCAGCCAGGCAACCCATGGCCTGACACCTGCCTTATGTCATGATGGATGCTCCAGAAGCCCAATCCTTGTGTGGCTGCCAGTCCACTTCTTCTTCCTGCTCATGCAGCTGCAGTGAAGCAAGAAGTCAAATAATGTGCTGGTCCTCTGGCTGCAAGGCAAGGAGGGGATGGAATTGTCCCACATGCCCCAAACCAGCTTACCTTTGGGTCCCCACAGCCAGGCTATCAATGCCCCAACACCTGCCTCGCCTCATGGTTGCAGCACCAACACATCTCTCAACCTCCTGCTCCATTGAGCAAACAGAAGAAGTGGGCCAGTGGCCATGCGAGGTCCTGCTGGATGGGGTTTCTGGAGCCATGACCACAAGGTGAGGCAGGTGTCATGGCATGGATAACCTGGCTGTGGGGGCCCTGAGGCAATCCAGTGTGGGACACATGGAGCAGCTCCACAACCCCATCTCACCTCACAGCCATGGCACTACAAGCAACGCGATGGAATAGGTGGATGGTTGGATGCGCAGGCACTAAAGCCCCTGTCCCACTGCACTAAAAGATGCAAAGAGGATGTAAAACATTAAAAAAAGCTTGCCATCCATTGGAAAGCGCTATTCATCCGTTGTGTACTCACTGCATACATGTTTCATACGCTCTATCCCTCGGGCATCCATCCACTGCGATTTCATCCGCACAAGAAGTTTTGAGATGCACGACATATACGGGCAACAAACGTTCTATGTCCGTTATCATCCATTAAACGTCCACTGTATCCTCTCTGTATCCTCTGGCCATCCCCTCAACTCAATCATCCACTGCAGCTGGAAAGGAAAGGTGCACGACACGTCTACACAGCGTCAGTAGCACGGAAATAGAAAGGATGTAAGCATATGCATCTTGTATATAAAGCATTAAAACGGACAAAACGTTGTATCTGGAATGTATCTCGGATATTTAGGATGTCTGCAGTATGTCTAGAGTATGTAGAAGGACACCTAGCGGACAACTGATATTTTCTTATAAAAAGGGGGAGAAAATCATTGGATCTCAGTATGAGTCCAGCAGCCGTGGTGTACAGACCTTTCACCCTTGATCTTGGTCTTCTACATCACCATTGTTCCCACCATGGACTCATGACACAGTCCGTATAATGCTGCGATCATTCATCACCAAAACCAAAACCTGTTCAGACTGTTTCACCTTTGATACACAAGAAGAAGAAGGAACGTCCAAGAGCTGTGTGGGTCTGAGGATGGATCGTGAGAAGAATGAGTTTGGACTGTATGACCAGTTGATGGTGCAAGCTGAAGAATGAAAGACCCTTGTGCATTCCATCACTTCATGAGGATGCCACCAGCCATGTTTGACGAACTTGTAGAGCTTCTGAGACCTAGGTTGCCAAGCTTTAGCACCAACTTCGTCCAATACTGGACCCTGGACTGAAGGTGGCACTGACTCTGCGCACCTGCCCTCGGAACCACATCAGAAACATGCAATCCCACACTGGATCTCATTTTCAAGTCCAGCCAGCCCTGCTGTGCAGATCTCTTCACTCCTTGATCTTGCTCTTGCTCTTCCACAGCATCCAGTCATCTCCACCATGGATCATCGCACACTCCTTTTGGTAGCCGCCATCATTCTACAACAGTGCGAAGCCCTCTACAGGCTCTTTCACCTGTTTCTATGGAAAAAAAGGAGGCATCCAAGAAGTGTCTGGGTCCAAAGATGGACACGAGAAGAGCCGAGTATGGACTGTATAACAAGCTGATGGTGGAGCTGAGGAACGAAGACCCTCGTGCATTCCAGAACTTCATGAGGATGCCACCAGCCATGTTTGACGAAGTTGTGGAGCGGCTGAGACCCAGGTTGACCAAGGCAAACACCAACTCCAGCCCAGCCTGGACCCTGGACTGAAGGTGGCACTGACCTGCGCCACCTGGCTCAGGACCACGTACAGGAAATGCATGTCTCTGGAGGGTGCCAACACAACACCATCAGCAAAGTGGTCCGAGAAGTGGTGCAGGCCATCATCGAAGAATCCTGGAGAGCTCCTCCAGTGCCCCTCACTGAAGAAGGCCTGGAAGAAAGTTGCAGAACAATGGTATCAGAAGTGGAACTTCCCCCAACTGTTGGAGCCATAGATGGGAAACACGTGGCCTGCAAAGCTCCAGCCACTCAGGGTCCACTTATTTCAACTACAAAGGCTTCTTCAGCATCAATCCTCTTCGCTATGGTCGATGCTGACTACAAGTTCATGTACATCGATGCTTCAGGCAAGGGGTCAGCTTCAGATGCCCAGGTATACAATGCCAGTGACCTCAAGGAGGGGCTGGAACGCAACCTCATCATGGGCTTCCAGATCCAGACCACCTGCCCAACGACCACAAAGATGTGCCCTACTTCATCGTGGGGGATGACGCCTTCTCCCCTCCAAACCTACCTCATGAAGCCCTACACTTTCCAGATGCCTCACCCGTGAAGAGAGGATCTTCAACTACAGGCTGTCAGGGCAAGGTGGGTGGTGGAGAACGCCTTTGGCATCCTGCCACAGATTCCAGGTACTTCTCACCACCATGCAGCATAGCCCAGAGACTGTGAGGAGCATCGTGGAAGCTTGCTGCATCCTGCACAATCTCATGCGCAACCCGCTACGCAGTTTGCAGAATAACTTGTGGACCTGTCAACAAGGGAATGGGGACATGGAGCCTGGTAATGGAGGCAAGGATGAAACCTGATAGACACTGGTGATGTACAAGGCCCGCAGCGAGCTTCACGTGAAAGGGAAGAAGCAGCGCAAACCTACTGAGACACCGGCGCAACTCCCAGCTGGAGCAGTTGAGTGCAAGACAGGATGATAGATGATTAATGGATGCTTCCTTGAGCCTGCTCGCATAACCTGATGAGATTGTGCCATATATGTTGAGGTCCTACAATGAATAGGGCATTAATAAAGAGCTTTGTTTATTTTAAAATGTGTTGATCAATTGAATAAATTGTTATGATAATAAAGGTCCATATGTGTGGCAGCTGGGATGGTGGACCATAACGTCCCACGATGCTTGCACTGGAGGTTTATCTAACCCACAACTATCCTTATCTATCCCACAGCATGCAAAGGCTTAAACCATTTTTTAAAAGTTTCCACCAACTTTATTAAGTAAAAAAATGAACCAAGTGTCTTAAGCAAAGATAACCTTTATTAACTTTCTTAAGTAAACTTTATGACTTTATTAAATAAGCAAAATGCACAAGTAAAGTGTCTTAATCAAAGATAAACTTAACAAGTAAACAACTCAGTCTCTGACCTCATTCTCAGTCACTCTGAGTCATGTCCATGGCCTCAGCTGTTAAGCGGGCAGGGACTGTGGAGGTGGCTGTGGCTTGAGTGCCGGTTCTGAGGCACCATTGGGGTGCTTGGCCCGAGGGTACAACAGGGGATGTGTGTTCAGGAAGCTGTCCGAAAGCTGACTCAGTCCCGTGTGGTTGAGAGGCCCTTCATCAAGGACTTGATGATGACAGATTGTCCTTGACGGCTGGCTGTGGGTGGAGGAAGAGAGTGTCGTGGGGCTGTCTGGTCTGCAGCTGGGTGAGGACTGGCGTCTGCGATGAACCTGGGCCTGGACTGGGAAGGGCTTTTTTTGATGTGGAAGTCTTGGTAGTCGTAGCCTTGGTAGGTAGGGGCTGTTGAAAGCCATGGAAGGGCTGTCGACATCGCCTGGGGTGGAGGAGCAAGACCTGGACTGGGTCGGACCAGCTTCAGCTGGCCTTGAGGGTTGTGCAGCAGTGCTGTTATCTCTCCTTCATCACCTGGTACTGTGGCCTTGGGCAGGTCCTTATGGTGTGGCTCACATAGGTGATGAAGATGTCGCGCCCAAGGATCCTCTGTCCAAGTGGACCAGCTGAGGAGAAGTTTCTGTGCTGGTCTTGATTGTGTCCCTGATCTCCAACAGCACACTGTGGTCTGGCCCTCCAGTCTGCTCTTCTGCCTGCATCCTGTGGAGCTGGGGGTGGGGTGTGGGGTGGCTTGGTCTCTGGTGGCTGATGCTTCTTCCTCCATTTTGTGACAGGGAATCCTCCAAGTCCGCTGGCATGGGAGTGCAGCTGTCGGGGGGTCTCTTGCCGTGGGGCCCTCTGAAAGACACCTGCCTGGACAGGCTCGCTGGCTCCTGCTGGAAGAGAACTGGCTGTCTGTGGGCTGTCTGAGGGAGAGGGTTGTCAGAGGGGATGCTCCTCGTGGTGGATCTCACCCTCCAGGACTGCACTTGCCCATCGACATACATCTCCTGGTCAATGAGCTTGACAGCAGCCTCCTGGAATTTTTGAGGTGTAGCTTGCATACCAAGTGTGCATGTACTTCCACCATCCCAGGAGTACATCTGCAGTGTACCCAGGCTCTCTGCCTTGTCTCTCCAAGCTGCCTGCTTCTTCTTGGTGTCGGATAGAGTCCTGTGGCCCTTTCTCTAGAGGTACCGTTCTTCCTCAGCCATTCCAGCACCTAATCCTCATGGTCCTCAGAAAGTGTGTGCTTTTTCCCTCTCTCCTTCTCCTTCCGTTGCCTCTTCCTCCCTCTGGCAGAGGCTTCAGCAGGGCCTTCAGGGGCTTGAGCAGCAGGGCCTTCAGGGCTGCGAGCAGCAGGGCCTTCAGGGCCTGAGCAGCAGGGCTTCAGCAGCAGGGCTTTGAGGCCTTGGGGCTGTCCACCACAGCAGCAGCAGCAGCAGCAGCAAGCAGCAGCAGCGCAGCAGCAGCCAGCAGCAGCAGCAGAGCAGCAGCAGCAGCAGCAGCAGCAGCAGCAGCAGCAGCAGCAGGTTCAGAGTCAGTGCCAGGGGGTGGGATGCTGGTTCTGTTCTTCTTGCCAGGGCTGTAATGAGTAGGCACGGGCTTCCTCTTTTTCCCTGACTGACGAACCATGGTGTTCCTGCTCGATGTATGTGGCAGCATGTCTTTCCCCTGAATGCTGACTGCATGTGTGCTGCATCCTTTTATATCCACGGAGCTGATGCAATTCATCTGATATACATCCATGCGGCATCCGCTTTGTTTCCTATAGGCGTCTGTGATGCATCCGCTTCATCTGCTATGCATCCCCCCCTTCCGCTATGCATCCGCTTCGCAATTCTCCCCCGGAACCCCTTTGGAGGTGTCATCTGCTTCCATCCACTTTCATCCACTAGGCTTCCTATGAACATCTGCTTAAGATCCCCGCTACATACTACCCACGTCCTTTCTTTTCCATTCTTTTCCGTTCTTTTTATGCAAATTTTCGCTACTTTTTGGAGTGGATGACAACGGATGGAGCCACCTCCGAAATTTTGCTCGTCCCTTGTGTTCTTTATGCATATGTTTTGCGTCCATTGGCCAGTGGGACCTAGTCTTTAAGTAGGGCTTATTTTGGAGTAAGTCTTATAATATGAGTCATGGTGGCACAGTGGTTAGAATGCAGTACTGCAGGCTACTTTTGCTGATTGCTGGTTTCCTGCAACATGGCAGTTCTAATCTCATCGGGCTCAAGGTTGACTCAGTCTTTCATCCTTCGGAGGTGGGTAAAATGAGGATCCAAATTGTTTGGCATAATAAGCTTACTCTGTAAACCACTTAGAGATGTCTGTAAAGCACTGTAAGATAATATATAAGTCTAAGTGCTATTGCTATGAGGCACACACGCAAAAATCATGGTCGGGTTTTTTGGGAGGGATATGTCTTATTTTTGGAAAAAATGGTATAGCTATCTATGCTCCTTCCTTTGCACTCAGTTTCTTGAAATTAAGTTGTCATAGTATGGCTTTTATGTGCATTAAAGATTATGGTCAAACTGAGAAATGGGAATTAAAATATGTAGCCTTGTTTTCTGTCTTGGATTCCAGCTTCCTATTCACCATGCACTTTGATGTTTTTTAAGTAGCGTTTGTTGCCCTTTCATGTCATGGATTACAGATGAAGCCTACAGGTATGGACTAAGGAATAGATGTAGTTGGCTCTGCCTGCTAAAATCTGTTAAGTCTGTCAGCCATGGTTACTTGGCTTTGGGCACATTCACTTCACATTTTCTACTTTTTGCACTCTCACAAAGTAGTTTGAACTGAATCTGAAATAATCTGTCAGCCTCAAAATGTTGAGAATACAAAGGGAACTCCATTAGCTAATGAGTGTTTATCTTCAGATAATCCACTGGATAATACAAAGATATTCTATTAGTGTTCCAACATTTGGACTAAATCCGACAACAAACAACATATCCAGTCCACATAAAAGGGGACACAAGACAATTGCTTGCATTTTTCCACCATTCCCCCAGCCATGCTTTTAGTTTCAGAACTTTTGTCCGGTTACTTGTGAAAAAAAAAACCCCAACCCAATTCAAATCATACAGAAGTTTATGATGTAGGAAAATATCTTTCCTGCAGCTTTATTCTTCTAGTACATTTGAAGTGTACAATAATATGATAGTGTGTTAGCATCCTACAATCTAAACCATTCCTCAAGATACTAATTGTAGGGGGGAAATAGGAAGAGCTTGTGTATTTTCAGGCATCTATAGAAGCCAACTTGATCATCAACATCCGATGATGGCTATGGCACAAGAAGAAGAAGCCCTAGTGAATGGTTTTCCATACTTTTCCTCTAGTGGTTAATACCTGCTGAGATACAATATGAATATAATGATTTAGTTTCTGGTGTGTAAGTTTGAAAATGTCATAAGGAACTGCTGCTTGTGAAAATTTATTGGAGGGAAAACTGCTTCACTGATTCTTTGGTTTTTGCTTTCTTTTCCAACAAAAAAACCCTTCATATACTTTAACCATGGTGTATAGATGGATAAAACCCTATGTGGTTTTATCTTATAATACTCGCATACAAGCGAAAACCTTCTCATTGTAGGAGATGTGTTGGAATTCTCTACATATGGCATTAAGGCTTATTTCAGAACAGAAATAATTGATAAAGATGCCAAAAATAATTTGCTTCTGAGGTACATTTAATTATGATAAGATTTACAGAAGAAAGTAATTCAGTAGGCTGGATGAAGGGATTTTAGAGGCAAGCAATCTGGCTTATTGAAAAATCAGGTATGAGATCCAATATAATAATAATAATAATAATTCCATATTTCAGCTCAAGATGCTATCTAAAATATGATGTATATTTATTAGAATTTTGCTGGCTTCCATTTTAATAGGGTACATAGCAAGAATACTTAAAAGAACATGGCAAATTAAGTTTGACAAGAGGACAACATCTGTTCGACCACTGAAATATCATGGAAGTATTGCTCAGTTAAACAGGAGACCAGATTCAGATGCTTTTATAATTACGATGATTTTAGACTTTTTTAAATCTTCTATCCAAGGACCATCCATCTTTCAGTTTTCATTATTTTCTCCCAAGTAAATATTTATCTTCTTGATGATAATTAAGAAGATTAACTAAAAGACAAATTATGTTATCTTCAGATTTGGCTTTTATCAATTAAAAAAGAAGAAGCAGGAAGAATATATATCTATATATATATATCTATATATCTGTTCAGCTTCCTTCGAGCACACATGTAAGTACCCGCGAAAGCTTAAAAAAACATCTATATATCTACATCTACATCTACATCTACATCTATATCTACATCTACATCTACATCTACATCTACATCTACATCTATATCTACATCTACATCTACATCTACATCTACATCTACATCTACAACTACATCTACATCTACATCTATATCTATATCTATATCTATATCTATATCTATATTCTATATCTAGTATCTAGTATCTATATGTTTTTTAAAGTTTTTCGCGGGTACTTACATGTATGCTGTTCAGGCTTCTGGTTAGGGTTTATCCACGTCATTGTAGTTGTGCTTTGGAAAGTTGTAGAATGTGTTTCGGCCAGAATCTCATCGGCCGATCATCATCTTCTGTACCTGAGTTTGTATATGGGTCAGGCTATCAAGCATTAGTTTAAATGAGGCTACGCCTACTGTTGTCCAGGATGTTTTTTTCTATACATTCTAATTGGTTGGGAGTCTTAGTCTGTGTTTATTGGTCTTGGAGTTTGTTTGTTGGTGTTTCTGGTTTCTTCTGTCTTTTTGGCTTTGATTGGCTGGAAAACCTGTGGTCCTGTATTTGGAGCTTTTAGTGCAGTGGGCTTCAAGGTAAAATGATGGCTATCATCTAATTAGGAAGCTAGGTTTGTAACTGGGTTGCCTGTGGTTGGCGTGTTGTGTGTTGCAGCTGGAGGTATCCAGGGGAGTTCTGTTTGTGCCAGGTGTTTGCTGGCTTGTGGTGTGAAGATTCTTTTCTGTTGAGAGTGCAGGCTTCCAAATGTATTTGACGTCTTTGGTGGGTCAGGGACTGTCAATTCGACATGAATCTCTTCTATTCATGCTTTTCAGGTCTTTTTTCAATCTCTATTTTGGCTTTGTCTTTTCTTTTGAATTGAATTTTTTTTTTTTTTTCTATGGCTGGGGTTTTTCTATAGCCTGGCTTGTGTGTGGAGATCTTTCTGTTTTGAGAGTGGCAGGCTTCCAAATGATTGACAGTCTGGTGACCAGACTGTCAATGCAGACATGAATCTCTTCTATTCATGCTTTTCAGGTCTTTTTGGCAGATTCTAGCTTCTCTGATGATTCTGTGGCTGGGTTTTCTATAGTGGCTGAGAGTTTTGGTGCCATTGAAAATTGATGTTATGACCTGTGGCTTTCATGGGTTGACTAGTGAGGAGGTGTCGTTCCAGCTTTGTTTTACTGATTTTTTGTGTTCATCGTGTGAGTACTTATTCTTCTATTGGTCCTGTCCAATTATTGTGGCGGGATGGATGCACAGGGGACTCATATATGCCTTGGTTTTCAGGTCAATTTCTATCTTTTGGGGTTTCTTTAAGGATGGTACTATTTTTGTCTGTTTGAAGCATTCTTGATGCCTGCTGTAGTATCTTAAAGGCTAGGTCCCATGGCCGACGTAGATCAAAACGTATGCAAACAAGGACACAGCGGACAACGGCAAAATTCGGGGTGGCTCCATCCGTTGTTATTCCACCTCAAAAAGCGGCCCAAATGGCTAAAGCCAGAACGGAAAAGAACGGACGTGAGGTTAGTAGTAGTGAGAATGTTAAACGGATGTTTGTTAGGCAAGCTAGCAGATGGAAGCAGATGAACGTCGAAGGGCTCCGGGGGAGAATTGTGAAGCAGACGACATAGGCGAGTGAGGGCGGATGCATAGCGGATGACGCGGGATGCATCACGGGATGCCCTATAGAAGCAAATGCGGCATGCCATAGCGGATGTATATTGGATGCAAAGCATTCACCGGCATGTGGGGAGTATGAATTGCGATCAGCTCCGGTGGATAAAAAGGATGCAGCTCGCACGCAGATCAGCATTCAGAGGAAAGATGTGCTGACAAGACATTTCAAATGGACACCATGGCTCTGTCAGTCAGGGAAGAAAGAGAAATCGGTGCGGCCTACTTCCTGCCAGTCCTGCAGAAGGACAGAACACCCATCCCACCGCCTGGCACTGACTCTGAAGCAGCTGGTGCTGCTGTTGCTGTTTGGTGCTCTGGTGCTGTGGGCTTCTCCCGTGTGCTGCTTGCTGGTGGTGTTCTCTTGCTGCTGGTTGCTACTGGTGCTTCTGGTGCTGCTGTGATGCTGTGCGGTGGTGCTGCTGGTGCTCTGGTGCTGGTGACTGCTGCAGTGGACGCCCCAAGAGCCTCAAAGCCCTGCTGGTTGTTGAAGCCCTTGAAGGCCTGCTGCCTGAAGCCCCTGCCAGAGGGGAGGAAGACGGCAAGAGAAGGAGAAGTGAGAGAGGAAACAGGTACACCCTTTCAAGGACCAGGAAGGGAGTTGCTGATGGCTGAGGAGAGAACGAATACCTCTTGGAGAAAGGGCACAGATCTATTGCGACCACCAGAAGAAGCAGGCAGCTTTGGAGAAACAAGGCAGAGAGCCTGGGTACATGCAGATGTACTCCTGGGATGGTGGAAGCACATGCACCACCTGGTATGGCAAGCGTACACCTCAAAAAATTTGGCAGGGGCGGGTCAAGGTCACTGACCGGGAGATGCGACGTCATGGTCAAGTGCAGTTCCTCGAGGGTGAGGGTCGCTTGCAGAGGAGCGCCCCGTCTGAACCCTCTCCCTTCGATCAGCCCACAGAAGCCAGTCCTCTTTCAGCCAAGAGACAGCTGCTCTATCCAGCAGGTGTCTTCGAGAGGGCCCCCCGGCAGAGACCCCCCCCGACAGCTGCACTTTCCATTGCCGGAGGACTTGGATGATCCCTTGTCACAAATGGAAGCAAGAAGAGCAGCCACCCAGAGACCAGTTTGCACCCCCACCCACCCAGGCTCGCACAGGATGCAGCAGAGAGGGCAGACTGGAGGCAGAAGCCACACTTTCCTCTGGAAATCGGACACAATCCAAGACCAGCACGAACTTCTCTCTCAGCTGGTCCAAATCGAACATACATCCTCAGACCAGAAGCCCTTTATACCTACGTGGAGCCAGACCATGGACCAGCTTGAGTCCAATGCAGGTGATGAAGGAAAAGATCACAGCAATTCTGCACAACCCTCAAGGCCCAGCTGAAACTGCTCCTACCATCCAGGTCTTGCCTCCTCCACCAGGTGATGTCACCACCTTTCACGGCTTTCAACAGCCCCACACCTAACTCAAGCTACGGACTAACCAGGGACGTTGCTCACGAGGCAGAAACAGCCTTCCATTCCAGGCCCGGTTCATCGCACGCCACAGATGCCCACTCGCCTAGCTGCAGACAGACAGGACCCCACGTACATCGCTCCTTCCTCCACCCACAGCCAAGACCCGTCACAAGACAATCTGTCATCAGTTTGTGCCTGACATCCCAGGTAGCTTGAATGAAGGACCTCTCAACCTCTGGACTGAGTTGCAGTCTCTTGAGAGCTTGCTGAACACACCATCCCGTTGCACTCTCGGGCCAGCCACCCAATGGCGCCTAGACAGCAGATCAGTGCACAGCCACTCCACAGTCCCTGCCGCTTAACAGCTTGAGACCATGGAATGCCTCAGAGTGGGACTGAGGATTAGTGGCAGAGACTGATTTGTTACCTGGTTCACTTTATCTTTGCTTAAGGCACTTTACTTGGTTCATTTTGCTTGTTTAATAAGTCATAATGTTTACTAAAGACAGTTATTATAAGGTGTATCTTTGTTTCACAGCAACTTGGTTTCATTTTTTTTCCTCATAAAATGTTGTGAAAACTTTGAAAAAATGATTAATCCTTTGCATGCTATGTGGTGAGGTAAGGATTAGTTGTGTGATAGGTAAGGATAGACGATGGGATAGATAAAACCTCGTCAGGCAAGATAGTGGGACTGTATGGTCACCCTTCCAGCTGCCACACATATGGCCCTTTTTTGATCAGATAACAATTTATTCATTGGATCAACACATTTCAAAATAAACAAAGCTCTTTGTTAATTCGCCCTATTCATTGTAGGCCACTCAAAATACATGCGCACAATCTCATCAGTGTTGATGAGACAGGCTCAAGGAAGCATCCACTGACAGCTATCGTCCTGTCTTGGTTCAGCACCACTGGTCAAAGCTGGGAGAGAATAACAGTGTCTCTCAGTAAGTTGCGCTGCTTCTTCCCTTCGTGAAGCTCTGTTTGGGGCCTTGTATATCCACTAGTGTTCTATCAGGTTTATTCCTTGTCTCGATTTATCAGGCTCCATGTCCCCATTTCCCTTTGTTGACGGTCCACCAAGTCTGTTTATGCAACACTGCCGTAGTGTTGTGCGCATGAGATTGTGCAGGATTGCAGCAAAGGCTTCCACGATGTCCTCACAGTCTCTGGTGATTGCGCATGGTGCAGTGTGAGAAAGTACTGGGAACCATGTTGGCCAGGATGCCAAAGCGTTCTCCACCACCATCTTGCCCTGGACAGCCTGTAGTTTGGAAGGATCCCTCTTCACGGGTGAGGTGTATCTTGAAGTGTAGGGCTTTCATGAAGGTAGGTTCGGAGAAGGAGAAGAGCGTCATCCCCCATGATGAATAGGGCACATTCTTGCGGTTGTCGTTGCGGGGGTCTGGATCTGGAAAACCCATGATGAGTTTGTGTTCCAGCCATCCTGAGGTCACTGGATTGTATACCCTGGCTAGTCTTAAGCTGACCTTGCCTGAAGCATCGATGTAATGAACTTGTAGTCAGGCATGACCATGCAAAGAGGATGATGCTGAAGAAGCCTTGTAGTTGAAATAAGTGGAGCCCTGAAGTTGGCTGGAGATTTGCAGGCCACATGCTTCATCTATGAGCTCCGACAGTGTGGGGAAAGTTCCACCTTCTTGATACCACTGTTCTGCACTTTCCTCCAGCCTTTCTTCAAGTAGGTGGACAATGGAGGAGCCTCCAGGTATTCTTTTTTTTTTTTTAAAGAATTTTATAATTTTTCTAGAAAACCACACATAAAGCTACATAACACTTGAAAAACACTTCTTTCTAATGATATACTCCGGATTGTGTCGGTTGAGTTCAGCGTTTGTGCATTCGATTTTTATGTCAATTAACAGTCTATATTGCAATAACAATTCATAATTATCAATCCATATTCCTAATTTACTAAAAAAAACATTAGTTTGAGGTATACTTTTTATCATTTCATGCTTTGTGAGATATCAATACTTGTTAAACAATTTATCTATAAACAAATCAAATAATCATAACAAAGTGCGGAATCCAAAAAACCCTTATAGATAAGTATTAATGTCTCTATTATCGTATTTTATCATCTAGCCATTTAAAAAAGATCCAAATTTCATAAAATTGTTTATCTTCTTGCTCTCTAATCTTCAAATGTTCAATCTTACTCATCTCAGCACATCTCCAGTATTTTCTAATAATTTTCTTCCTGTAATGGTATTTTCTCATTCTTTCAATTTTTAGCAAATACAATCCTAGCTTGCTGTTATACGTTACAATCAAATATTTCAATTCTGATTATATGTGTCAGGTAAAATTTCCAATAAAAAAATCTCTGGTTTCAAGGTCTATGTGTTTCTTTGTTCATTTTTCCAACCATATGTGAATTTTAGTTCAATATTTTCTTAGCATCCTCACAAGTCCACCACATATGATAGTATGAAGCCAGGTATCTGATGACATTTTCCAACATTTTTCAGATTTTGTTTCTTTGAACATCTTGCGTTTCCTTGTCGGGGAAGTGCACCTGTTAAAATCCGTATACAAGTTTTCTTTATATGCTGTTCGACATTGTCATTTTTATAATTTTGAGACCATAGTCTTTTGCCATTTGCTCTAAAGTCAATCCCATATCTCAAAATTTTTCCCCCAAAATCAATCATAGTTTCTTTAACTTGTTCTTCTCTAACTTCAATCACAATAAATAAGGCCACCATTATAGTTTTTTTATCATCTTGCTCAGCAAGTACCCATCAATATCTTTATCTAAAGATCAATGTCCTTTTATCATGAATCCTTCATTATTAAGATCGTTCATCATATGCTCTGAGTGTTATTTGCGCATATGAAAACCAGTTTCATCTTTATCGCTTGTTCCTCTAAGTTTTTGGATCGGATTGTTGAGTCCCACCCTTTGTCATCTAACAATTCCCCATATCTAACTTTGTGTTCCTTTTTATAGAGATCATAGGAGTAGGAAAAATGCCTCAATAGTCGATAACTCAAACATGGAATTTTCCAAAGTACACAGTTGTTTTTTTATCTTTTCCCAATTTAACCACAAAGACTCCCGTATATAATGTCTCTTCTGAAAGTAACCGCCTGGTGTTTTAGCCCTGCATAAAAAGAGCATGCAGCCCACAGTAAATCATGGCCTTCTAATGATCAACAATCTATTGTTTTCCTTAATGTTATCCATTCTTTGACCCATCCATAAACTTGCAGCCTTGATAGACAGTTCCCAATTAGGCAAGCCAAAACCCTCTAATTCTAGCATCTTGCAAAAAGCTTTAAACTTTGGATTTCTCGCTCTCTTTACATTGCCATATTAAACTTCAACATGATTTTATGTTAAGTCTTCAAAATAGTCGTTTTCCAGTCTAATTGGTATTGTTTGAAAGAGAAATAAATTCTGGGTAATAATATTCATCTTAATTGTTGAACTTTCTCCTGAATTAAATGACTTGCAAGTTTTCCCATTTCTTCAAGTCTGTAAGATTCTGTTGTATTGAGTTTTAGTATTAATTATTCTCTTTTAATGTGGACATCTTGCCTGCAAATATGTCCCCAGATACTAAGCCTTATTTGTAACTTGGATTTTGCAAGATCTGTCAATTCTTCTCTTTGTCCTCAATAACATGTTTTTTGTCTTAGAATCTTTGTTTTATCTTTATTATGCTTCAAGGCAGCCATCTACCGTTCATGTCTCTATCTTTCCAATAACTTGGAGCGGTTTCTAACGGTCTTGCTCGAGAATAAAAGCTAAGTCATCAGCCAAAAAGATGTGTTTAAATTTCTTCTTTGTTGTAATTTTCATTCCTTTTATACTGTTTATCCATCCCGTAATAATTTTCTATTAACACTTTCAGAAGTCACATAACGAATAACAAAGGAGGTAGAGGACGACCTTGCTCTTGTGCCTTTTCTTATATATATAAGATCTGTATAAATCTCCTCCATATTACTTTTGCTGTCTGTTTATTATATATGGCTTCTATTGCTTGTATTTTCTGCAAGACCATCTGTTCCAAATAGTAATAACATAAATCTCCAGTTCGACGTTGTCAAAAGCCTTTTTGAGCATTCTAGAATATCAAGCCATTTGCTTCTCAGGATGAGCTCAATGAATAGTTCCAAGTTATGCCAAGATGTACTCTGCATATTTGTCTCTAATTTTGTCCTTTGGCAGAAATCAGTTTGATCTGAGTGTGAATAAATGAATTTAAAATATTTTTTCAGTCTTTCTGGCTAAAATTGAAGCAAAGATTTTATAATCTTGCAATTCAATAAGGAAATAGGTCTATAATTCTTTGAAATTTGCAACGGATCAGCCTCTCTTGTTGGAATAAGTGATAATATACAGCCTCTGACCCATGTTTGGGTGTCATCTTCTCTTAACATAACTTCATTCATAACTTCTAAACAATGGGATGCTCAATGTTCTTGAAATTTTTATAGAATTCGCGGAAGCCCATCGTGGACCTGGTCTTTCCCTTGTTTTGTCTCTTAAATGCTTCGTTTAATTCCATCAATTGTTATATTACTTTTCTAACATTTCTTCGAGTCTCTTTAGGTATCTTCGGTAAGTTAACATTCTGTAAAATACTGTTTAATTTATATCCCTCATCAATATTCTCTGTTTACTATGTTGTGCCATAAAATCTTGACGAAATTTTCCTTTTTCTCTTGATTACCACACAGACCTGGCCTTGACTCATGCCAGTATTAGTTTCAATATTTTCTTGATTTCCTTCTCCTTTCTCAGTTTATATGCTTAGCCACTACCTGTTTATTTGCATCTTCAAAATAATTCTGTTTAAAAATTTCTATTTGCTGTGCCAGTTCTTCTTTCCCTATTAATTCCATTTTATGCTTAAATTAACATCCAGTTCAATTTTAATACTTTTTTTCTGTGGCCAATTTTCTGTAAATTGCTTTTTCAAAGTCTTTTATATTCGTTCTTCCAAAGTCTTGGAGGCTCTGTCTTTTCCTATATTTTTTTCTTTGTATAATCTTATTTCAAAGCCTCTAGCATATGCCTTCATTGTATCCCCAGAACTTCTGTATTGAAGTATCTTCCTTTTTTGGTTTTCTTTAAGAAAAAGACTAATTCTTCTCCATCCATTGGTATAAAGTCTTTCCGTCCTTATAAAATAGTGTTATTTAATGTCCATCACTCGATCTTTTTTTTTGTTTACCCTTTTCCCCATTTAATTGTCCCAATTTGACTATGGTCTGCCCAAGTATTTATTTCAATGCTTGTTCCTTGAATAGTGATATTAATTCTGTTTGAGATCCAAATCATATCTAATCTGGACCATGATAAAAATGTCTATTACGAGGTAAAAAGTATATTGTTTACTTTAACGTTCTTTCTCTCCTAAGATATCTTTTAACGGTTAATTCATCTGTCATTTTCAAAAAAAGATTTAGGAGAATCCTTTCTATTTTTGTTTTATTGTGTGTTGTTATTATCGATGATAGGCCTGACCACTTCTCTGACCACTTGTGCTGATTGTGGTCGGTTGTTATGGCACCCTGCAGGCATACTGCATGTTTCTGGTATGTGGTTCCAGAGGCAGGTGCCACAGAAGTCAGTGCCACCTTCAGTCCAGGGTCCAGGTGGATGGAAGTTAGGTGTTTTGGCCTTGCGTCACCCTGGGTCTCAGACGCTGTAACAATTTCATAAACCATGGCTGGTGGCATCCTCTCATGAAGTGATGGAATGCACGAGCTGTCTCATTCCTCAGCTCCACCATCAGCTTTGCATAGAGTCAAACTCCATTCTTCTTGTTTCACGATGCATCCTCGGACCCACACCAGCTCTTGGACGTATCCTTATTCTTCCTTGTGTAGAAAAGGTGAAACAGTCTGAAGCAGGGCTTGGTTCTGGTGTTTGAATGAATCGCAGCTGACCAGATAAGGACTGGGTCATGATCCATGGGGAGAACAATGGTGATGTGGAAGAGGAAAGACCAAGCTGAAGAGGTCTGTGCACCACAGCTGCTGAACTGCATTACTGGATCCAGGTGATTTCCTCCCCTTTTTATAGGAAAATATTGGTTGCTGCTAGGTGTTTCTTCCACATATCTAGGGATATCCAGACATGCCTAAGATATCCCGAGATCATCCCATATACAAAACTTTGTCCGTTTAATTGGCTTCGTATATTATGAGTATATGAGATGCATCCGCTTACATCCTTTCTATTTCCATGCTACTAACGCTGTGTGGACGTTCCATGCACCTTTCATTTCCTCCCTCTTTCCGTTTTCAGCTGGAGCGGATGTGAATTGCGAGGATGTCCAGAGGATGCCAAGAGGATACAGTGGACATTTAACGGATGATAACGGACATAGAACGTTTGTTGCTCATATATGTCGCGGATGTACATCGTATGCGGTGGAAAGTTCATCCGTTCAAAAAGTTTTGTACTGCTCAAAACTTCTTGCGCGGATGAAATCTCAGTGGATGGATGCTCGAAGGATAGAGCGTATGAAACACGTATGTAATGAGTACACAACGGATGCATCGCGTTTTCCAACGGATGGTAAGCTTTTTTGTCCATTTTACATCCTCTTTCCATCCATTGGTGCAGTGGGACATGGCTGATTTTGTCTGTAGTACCTCTTATGTAGGGCAGGACAGCTGTTCCATGGGTCTGTTGATCTTCTAGGTCTCTATTATGTCTTCGTGTGTTTTTGTGGATGAAGCTGGTGATTTTGTTTTTGTGGAAACCATTAGCTGTCAGTATTTTAGTCAGGGTGCATAGCTCAGTCTTTATGTGTGTCTTGTCTGCCAGGCATTTGGTTCTGGCGATTAGTGTTTTGGCCACAGAGTTTATCTGTGCNTGTAGATCTTTGATCACTTCTAAGAAGTGGTATGAGTTTTGTACATATGAAGCTGCGATTTCAGCAGGGGCTGTAGTTGTTTTGCTAAGTGTTTAGCTAGGTTTTGTAGTGGTGCTCCTTTGGAGGTGACTATGGGTCTGAGAGGTATGCCTTCTTTGTGTATTTTTGGGAGGCCGTATAGTTTGGGGCATCTGGAAGATTTTTCTCTTGGGATGATCATTTGTTGGATTTCTTTGCTTATGTGTCTGGTTATAATTTTCTTCTTGGTTACTTTTTCCAGATATGTGTTTGCGTCCGTATTTATAGGTTTGTATGTGGAGTCTTGAAGTAGGTCTGTCAATTTTGTTTTTGTTAGTCTTTTCTATCCATTACTTCTGTGTCATTTCCTTTATCAGCTGGGAGTGTGACTATGCTGTTATCATTTTTCAGGGTTTGTAGCATTTTGAATTCTTCTTTGTGCAAGTTACTTTTGGGTGGTTTGCTTGTGCATAGGATGTTGGTCACCTGGTGTCTTATTCTGTCAGCTTCATCTGTATTTAATTTAGTTAGACTGGATTGTTGCTACAACTTTAAAAGCACAACTACAATGACATGGGATAATACCCGAAGGAAGCTGAACAGCATACATGAAAACTTGAGAAAACAAATATATGTATATATTTGTTTTCTGAGGTTTTCGCGGGTATTTGTATGTGGATTTTTGGTTATTCAGATTTTCTCCCATGGAAAACTGGAAGTATTTTGGCGACGTTTCAATGAAATCTCATTCATCATCTTCATGCTTGTGTCTTTGGCTTTGTGCTTCTCAGAGTAATATGAGCTTGCAGCTGTTTTTTCCTTTTAACTGCCAGTGGGGGTGTGACTTGACTGGGTGGGGGCTTGGGTGTGTTCTGATTGGCTGGGCTGTGGGAGTGTTCTCATCTGTTGGGGTGCCTGGCTGTGGATCTGATTGCGTTTGGAGGGGTTGGCTGTGTTCGATTGCTGGGGGTTGTCTTTTCTAAGGAGTTTAAAGTTTCTACAAACTTTAAAAGCATAACAATGACGTGGGATAATAGCCGAAGGAACTTGAACTGCATTCATGTAAGTACCCGCAAACTTTATATACACACACACACATATATCGATATCTATATCTATATCTATATCTATATCTATATCTATATCTATATCTATATCTATATCTAATATCATAATATCTATATCTATATCTATCTGTCTGTCTGTCTGTCTATATATACATATATATATATATATATATATAAGTTTTTCACGGGTACTTAACATGGTGTGCTATTCAGCTTCTTTCAGGTATTTTCCACGTCATTTGTAGTTGTTCTTTTAAAGTTGTAGCAACGTTTCGGCAGAATCTCATCTGCCATCATCAGGCTTCTGTATTGTGCTCATCTGTGAAGCGTATTCTCACAGATGAAGAGTATTCTGTATTGTGTTTGTCTCCTGAAAGCATGAATAGAAGAGATGATTCCACCAGACTGTCAATTATTTGGAAAGCCTGCACTCACCAACAAAAAAATCTTCCACACCACAAGCCGAGCGCAAAACACCTGGGCACAAACAGATCCCACTGATACCTCCAGCTCAAACACACCCAACCAGGCACCAGATGAAACCTAGCTTCCTAACAAATGATAGCTGTCCATTTACTTGGAGCCCAAGCCACACTAAAAACCTCCAATATAGGAATACAATGTTGCCAGCCAATCAAGACCAAAAAAAAGAAAAAAAGCCACAAAACAGATAGAAGTATTAGAAACACCAATCAAGCAGAACACAGCAAACTCCAAGACCAATAAACACAGACTAAGACTCCCAACCAATCAGGATGAAGAAAAAACCATCCTGCACAGCAGATAGGCTAGCCCCAAATTTAAAACTGAAATGGCTGTGAAAGTCTGACTCACAGACGAAACACAATACAGAAAGCCCTGATGATGGCAGAACGAGATTCTGCCGAAATTTTGCTTCAACTTTAAAAGCACAACTACAATGACATGGAAAATACCCAAATGGGCGGCCAATAAATAAATAGATAATTAAAACTGAGAAAAATAAAAAATTGAAATAGAACTTTTTACAAATGATGATCATATAACAGCTAGAATGTACAAATTATTATTAAGTTTTGAAACAGATGAGGAACAGGTTAAAGATTGGTGGAATGGATTGCAATTTTGGTTATAATAAACATGGAGCTATGGAAGAAAATGTGGGTAAGCGGTATTACATTTACATGGAATTTTTATTTAAGAGAAAATTTTAGTAAATGATGTCATATAAATGATGGTATATAATGCCAGATAAATTGTCTAAAATGAATAAGGAAATGTCAACTCAGTGCTGGAAATGTGAAAAGGAAGAGGGGACTTTTTATTATGTATGATGGACTTGTGAAAAAAAACAAAAAAAAAAGGATATACAGTGTATTCATGCAATGATGCAAATTATACTATGGACTAATATCAGGATGAAACTAAAATTATTTTATTGGGCTTTATGAATAAAGAGTTAGAAAATAAATATGGGAAATTAATACTGTAGATGGCTAACTGTGACTAAACATGCAAAAAAAAAAAGTTGCATGCCAAAGGTTAGAAAACAATGCAATACTTGCAGTGGAAGTGTAGATCATAAAATTAACCGATCTTGCAGAAATGGCAAAGCTGACCAGTTTGGGAAAAGTGCAAGTAGAACTGGGGATGGAGTTAGATGTGCCATCAGCCGAGAGTCATTACATTGCCACAACTGGTCCAAATCCAACTCCTCTTTAATTCCATTGACCATTATCTGGTGCCAATTTAGTATGAATTTTAGTTGATTAAATTCTTGTGTATAGGCTTGAGTAATAAATCTTCTGAATTGGAATATGGTGCTGATCCTTTGTGCCTGATATAGAATCTTTATATGAACATTTTGCTGAAAGATGTAAAAAAAAATGAATTGATGATTATGAGATTTGGGGGTTGAACATGAGATGAAAAGCTTAAGGAAAAGTATGAGATGGCAACTCCTCAATAGAAACATGCACAACTGTACATTTCCCCCCAATTCCTTTTTTGTTCTTTCCTATCTTCTTGTTTGTTTGGAATATTTCATTACATTAAAGTTCCTAATTGAAAAAGTATACTATCAAGCACAGTGGAGCACAATTGAAAAACTGAATCAAACTGATTAAGACATGAGTTTGTGATACACTGATAAACAAATAAATGGATAAACTGGTATCATAAAGTTAACATTGATAGAGAATGGATGCTTTACTAAGATATAGGAATTGATCCTGTTAAAAAAAGCAGTTACTATCCAGATCTGGATATAATTTTAAAACAAAACCAAGAACAAAAAATGGATAAAGGAAACACTGCAGTTTGATGCTTAGGGGGGGGAAAACCAGACATTATCTTGGCTTTGATGATCCTGCTGTAGATGCTTCAGGCTATCAGCCACACAAAACATCCTTGTAGAGTTAGAAGAAGGCCTCCCTACTTTTCTAAATGCCAGCTGAACAGAGGGTCTCTAGTTCAATCTTTCTTCCTTACCATGGCAAGGAGAAGCCAGTGTGAATTGGGGGGGGGGGGNGGGGGGGGTCAGAAAGAGATAAAATGGGGGTGTGTGTATACATGAAGGAAACGGTATTGTGTGTTCAATAGATGGGCCTGTACAAATAGCTCCCAATCCCATTTTCTCGGGATCAAGAAAAGCTTTGTCTTATGACTTTCCTTGAAGTATCAATCAGTTTGTGGGTCTAAGTTCTCAAATAAAAATGATCTGTGGACACAGCTGATCACTGTCCATAAAAGAGAGCAAGTCTTGACTGAAGGGAAGCCTGGTCATCTGAGCAGAGAAATGGATGACAAGTCCTGTTGTCTTTGTTTATGGACTATATTTTACACCGGGAACTTAAAAGCTGGTATTGTGTTGCCTGATCTGGAGCAAATTGCTTCACCTTGTTCCGTTCCCTTTTTCTAAAAGCCAGAATAATAGAGCGATATAACAGAGTGTTGAGTGCAATCCAGCAAAGAAGAAATGGCCCTATCTGAAAAGGAATGTATGATCTGAAAATCAATGTATGAAAGAATAAGTTAGTTGTGCTTGATAGGGAAAATGAATGACTCTAATTACTACAAGTTAAACTTACATTGTTTTTTATTTACTTTTGGGTTTAGATTTTAAATTTCTTATTGTATGGTTTCATTATTTGTACATTGGTCGATACTGATGTAAGCACACCACAAACATGCAGGTTACTTCGATGAGCAAAGATAACTCTTTTGAATAAAAATTTAACTACTTTAAAAAAAAAAAAGACTGAAATGTAGTACAAGAATGTAGTAAAAATCTGACTACCAGCTATACTGCTGGAGAGAGAGGGCGTCTTGTCCTTCCAATGCAAATTTTAAAATTTGGTTTGATTTTCATTTTATCATTCTGTTTTTTGTTTTTTTTATAAAATCTTGACTGTTGGAAACTACTGTTGGAAGAAATGTCCATCTGGGTTCAGTTCCAAGTGAGCAGAAAGACACTGGAAACATGGAAAGACGAACCTTCCTACCAAATTACCACCTGTCCTGGTGTACCCCAAACTTCAGGACCCGTTTTACCTCGTGTACCCTAAGAGAAGTTTATAACCTCTGTTGGGCTTTGAACTTGCTTCCTGTTCCTTTGGCAAGGACTGTATCCTGATTGGTTGTCAGACTCCCATGGGGCCATGCAGGGGTAACTTTGTAGGTTGTCTTGAGTCTCAGGCTTAGTTGAATCTTGCTGGGTGATGTAATGAAGGGGTTTTGGGAAATTCCTTATTATGGCTTAATGGCTTTGTCCTGATTAGTGATTGTTCTGCCCTGATGAGCGAATCCTGCTTCAGTCTTTTGTCTTTTCCTATTTTAGGAATTAATCTTGTCAGGGGGCAGGAAAAAGGGAGTTTCGACTTACCTTGGAGAGTTTATTTTTAGCCTGATATCCCTTATCTTAATGGCTCTACTTAAGTATTTCTGTGGTCAGCTTTTGCTACTTTTGCAACAGCCATTAGCAGGCTGCTCTGACTTTTTTGTTTGTTTGTTTCAGCTGGTGATTCTTGATTTTCTTCAAGGGGGAAGGGCTGGCTTGAGTTTTCTTGGAACTGTTTTCTGAGATTTCTGGTGCTGTGAGGTTTCTGGCACTGTCCGTTTCTGGGGTATAGTTCATACTACCTTGGGTGCTGGAATAAGCAGAAAGAAAAAATGAAAATTGAACAGTACAGAAACAGGTAAATAAATACAGGGGTTGAAAGGGCCTATGAAATTGGACTGAAGCCTTGGAGAGGAGCCACAAAATTCAGGGTCCTAGACCCTAAGACTCTGAATTTTGTGGTTCCTCTCCAAGGCTTCAGTCCAATTTCATCATTCAGGGATGAATGTCCCCAGTACAATGCTTAAATTTGATGCTTAAGCAAGCCTTGTATCTCCTTAATTGTCACATCATCCCACCCATACCTAACTAGGTGGTTAATCAACCAGAATATTCTGGGTCTTAAAGTTGGCTAAAATCAAAATGTCCACAGCATTTTTACCATCTTTTTAGGAAATTAATCTAAAATCGGCCCGCTGTTTAATTTTTTTCAACATCTGCCAATATGTGTTAAATGCTTCCGCCCTCTGGGGAATACTTAGGAATTATTAAGAAAGTACCAATGCAAATAAATGTAATGGATAATCTGGTGAGACTTGTTCTCAACAAATCCATGTAATTCCTGTTTTGTTTGCAGGATGCTACCATCGGATCTCTTTCTGATCTGCTTTACAATCTTACACTGTCTGGACTGTCGCTTCTAGATTGTCCTTTTCCTTGTTTCTGCTATCTTCTTGACTCCTCCCCATTTCCCCATAAGTTCTCAAAGATAATGCCTAAAAGTGTAAAACATGAAGTCTGTTTGCTCCTCGTCATCTAAACTCATTCAAGGTAAATATACCTTTCCTGTTCATGAATCTTTCAGTCCTGAGCTTCAATCCTGCCCTTTCATTATTTTCTGCTGGAATGTACATCCACTTGTTAGAAGTAATAGAATCAAAATAAGAGTTTGCCAATTCCACCTTATTCTGAATTTAAATGCTCAAGAATGCAACATGTTTTGTTGAAGAAGCCACAATGAATATACACAGCCATGAACCATAGTTTACAAATTGTAGTAAGTGGATTTTTCATAATGTACTCAACACTCAGCACCTGAGCCCCCTGTCTCCCCCCCCATGCATCTTGTTCCCTTCCTCCTCATCTTTGTCAGTTTTAAGTAAAGTCTATGTAGGTAGTTTAGTGCAGTGGTCTCCAACCAGTGGGCCGGGGATCACTGGTGGTCCACAAGAAAATTTTGGTGGTCCATAGAGAAATGTCACCCCCAAAGCACTCCCCAAAGCAATTAATCCAAGCTGCATAGTAACACAAGGCTGCACTGCCCACATGGCCCGTGGGAACACAAGGCTTGCATCGCTTGCATTGTGACCAACATGAGGTAGTGAGGGGAGGAGGAAAAGGGTAGAGAGGGGGAACTTGCCCTACTCGCCTCACCTGATCACCAGGCTGTTTCTTTCTGCTTCTTTCTTCTGCTTTTGGCTGCACGCAAGGAAAGCAGCAAAAGTCTTTCTTTCTCTCCCCCAAACTTGGCCAGAAATGAATTATTGGGATCCTGCAAGGTATCCTGCTCCAAGAGGCTGCACTGGCAAAGACTCATTTTTGGCAGAGTTTGAGGGAGAGAAAAAAAGACTTCTGCTGCTTCTGCTGCTTTCCTTGCAAGAAACCAAAAATCTGTCAGTCAGTCAGTCTCTCTCCCTCTCCTTCTCCCTCCCTCTCTTTCTCTCTTTCTCTGAGAACGGAGTTGGAGACTGTATCTTGCAATCCCAAATAAAGAACAATTGTTCAGTAGGAAAACAGGGTGGGGAATTTTCCTGCAGACTTTTTTGGGGATTTTTCCAGGGTCTCTGGTCCACAGGATTTAAAATTATGAGTTTGGTGTTCTCTGAAGTCCAAAAGGTTGGCGACCCATGGTTTAGTGAACTTTCACAGTTATAACTTCACTGAAAAAAAGTGACTTCTGACTGTTTTCCACATTTTAGAACCATTGCAGCATCTCCATGGTTATATCAGTGGTGAAATTCAAAAATTTTTATGACCAGTTCTGTGGGCATGACTTGGTGGGCATGGCTTGGTGGGTGTGGCAGGAAAAGGATACTGTAAAAACTCTATTCCCTCCCCACCCCACTAACCTGTTTTCCAGTTCTCCTGTGCAGGGCAACAAAAGAAGACCCAGCCGATCATCTGGGACTCGGGAGGCAGAGAATAGATGGGGCAGGGCCAGTCAGAGGTGGTATTTGCCGGTTCTCCAAACTACTCAAAATTTTCGCTACCAGTTCTCCAGAACTGGTCAGAACCTGCTGATACCACCTCTGGGTCACATGATTAAAATTCAGGTGCTTGGCAACTGGTTCATATTTATGATGGCTGCAGTGTTCTAGAGTCATGTGATCATCTTTTGCAAATTTCTGACAAGCAAAGTCAATGGGGAAGCCAGGTTCACTTTAACAACTGTGTTACTAACTTAACAGCTGTAGTGATCTGTTGAACAACTGTGGCAAGAAAGGTTGTAAAATGGGACAAAATTCACTTAACAAATGTCTCACTTAGCAACAGAAATTTTGGGCTCAATTGTGGTTGTAAGTCAAGGACAACTGTATTGGTTGTAATGATTGTAAGCTGTCATTTCTGGGAGGATTGAGCAGCATATCAATTGAATAAATAAATAATAATAATAAAAAGTATGCAACATTTACCACCATACTGTGGTTTGGAACAATGCATGAACCATGATACAGATCTAGCCAAGTATTACCCTGGCATCGCATGCATAAGAATGATAGGGCAACAGTGTAAATGTGGTCATCCATGTTATGACATCAATCTAACACCTGTGACATCACAATGGCTTCTGTTGGATGCATGTGACTGCATAGTCTCAGAGATCAATGCAATTTGCTTCAGCTTTGTTTGGCTTACTTTTTTATTAAGAACAAAGACTACATATAGTTCTTCATGAATGTGATGAATAAAACACAAGAGTCTTTTAAAAAAACAAATACGAGAGAAGATAAATTTAACAGAACTAAGCAGATTCAGGATACTGAATATTTAACTTTAATTATCTGGATTTGAATCCTCAATGTATTCAAATTATGTTTGTGATTCTGAATTTAGGATGTTGTTTTTATTTTATTTTATTTGGAAATGAGAGAAAACTTTAATAGCTACCTGACAGATGGGTAGCATGGGATTTGGCAACTGCTGTTGAGTAAAACTTTAATCATTGTGTTATGTAAATCTATCAACATTTACTGTTTTAAAAAATAAAATGGGAAAATATACATGTTTTTGTGGTTAGTCAAATGTGAAAAAAATCTGGCTCTTCTATTCACGTCTATTTGTAACCAAGGGATGAGTGGGAGCATATGCAGGCTATAGGGCTTTCTCTCTTCCTATCTAATTCATGGTTTAAAATCTAATTGTAGTTGAATCAGCAAACTATAGTTAACCATGACTTGCAATAACACAATGTGAAAATCCAGTCTGAAGTTACCTGAATTTGTATGTCAAGCTAACTCTAGTCTTCAAAACAATGAACAATGTTCCCAGAATGGATTTTTACACTTTTTCTAAGATGCAAAATTGAAGGTTATAGAAAGAAAAGGCTTACTAGCTACTGTTGGAAAGTCCTTCGTTCCCTTGGACGGTTGTTGACAGTTAACTGGGCACGTCACTTCCCCATTGGGCCACACCAGATCAGGCCTATGACCAAACACATCCACTCAGTTTTAATTCTACTGTCATGAATTAATCAAATTTAGAATACTCACTTGTAATTCTCACACATCTACTGAGCAATGTTACCTGGGCATTCTTGTAGTAGAGCTTGGTCTTTCACCTTTTTCCTAATAAGGCAACTTGTGTTTCCTTCTATTATGAATAAACTAGTCCACAATGATGGTTTTTGTGAATAAGATGATGCAGTATTTTCTAATACAATGGGAGGAGATCCACCTCCAGATGATTATTACGACCAAGTAAGATCCTAAATAAATTTGAGAGGGACTCAGAGACTCAGAGTAGACCTGCTAGGGCTAGGCTGTAAAATACCTGACAACCATAAAGTAGCAGCAAAGAGTCAAAATTTTCTTTTGATCAGAAGGAGAATTTTCCTCAAATGATATAGAAGAGAGATTTAAATTTAAATAAACAAATGAAATATTACACAGTGGAATCAGCCATCTTTTCTGCTTAAAACAAACACCTTAATACCAGAAACACGACTCTTGGAGAAATTACATTTAGAATTACTTTCATTTCTTGCCATGAGTCTTAATATAGTGATGTAGTTCAGCAGGTATCTTTTAATTTAAAATAAAAGCATGAGATGTACTAATCAGTCCAACTCTCACAGCCTGACTGACTCAACAGACCTGTTTGAGCCTATTTTATAAGCTTGTTTTTCCAAGACAGGAAATTGTTGTTTAATTTCATAGACATTAAGAAGTTCAACCACAACCTTTTATTCTTTCAAGACTGAACTTTCTTTCTCAGTTGTGGAAGATTACACAACAATATTTATTTGTGTAGTTTGGCTGATTAATTTATAATCCCCCTGATTGCTTCAGCAAGTTTAGAAAAGGCTTAATTAAGAAAATACATTAATATTTGAAATCTTCTGGAGTTGACTTCTGATAGAACTTAAAAGCAACTTATTTATTTTATTTATCCTTCTCTTTAGGAAGCTGTGTATGCATGAAAG
The DNA here is from genome assembly GCA_004320025.1 of Laticauda laticaudata. NCBI lineage: Eukaryota > Metazoa > Chordata > Lepidosauria > Squamata > Elapidae > Laticauda > Laticauda laticaudata. The sequence goes on from BHFT01001360.1 coordinate 29,832, forward strand.
TTAGGCAACTTAATGGAGGTGAAGTTGAGAAATAAACTTTTTTGTCCTGGGCAATTTGAGACTCCATGATACCATGTAGCTCTGGAAATGTTGGGTATGGCTTTTGAAATTCTCAAAATTTATTAACAGAATTATGATGTTTAATGTCACAAAAGAGGGAAATTACTATAGACATGACTATAAGAAGAGACTGGACAGTTATTTGTCTGATATGGTCTAGGGCCATGATGGCGAACCTATGGCATGCATGCCAGAAGTGGCACGCAGAGCCATTTCTGCCAGCACATAAGCCATCACCAGAAACAGATTCACTGCGCATGCGTGGGTGCCTCCTGACAGCCAACTGATTGTTGGGTATCTGCTGTGCATATGTGGGGGCAGGGGTGGGATTCAAATTTTTTAACCAGTTCTGTGGGAAGGACTAAGTTGGTGGGTGTGGCTTGGTGGTCATGTTATTGGTTGGTCATGGCCAACTCAATATCACTCACATCGAGGCATGCATCTCCTTGCCTGGCCTCTCATGACTGTGGGGATGCTGCAACAGTCATAAGTGTGAAAAATGGTCATAAGTCACTTTTTTCAGTGCCATTGTAACTTTGAATGGTCACTCCACACAAGCAAAGTATCAACAAAAGAGGAGAAAAAAACTACAGAGAAATTCCAGAGACAGGAAGTCTAGCCCTGCCAAGAATGTAATAAGGGTTAACGGAGAGGCAGTTTCTGTAAGCAACACCAGAATGTTTCCTTCCTGCCTTCCTTACAGGATTAGGCCAGTAATTTCTTCTAACAACTTGTTCTCTGAACTGCTTAGAATGTTAACATCCGGTTCTAGCGAATAGGTGTGAACTGGTAGAATCCCACCCCTGTGTGGGGGGCGGTGAGGGCACAGGACATGCGCACGCATGCACAGAGGCACACAGCATGCATGGGCAGTTGTGCATGCATGCACAGAGATGTGCGGTGGACATAGGGGTCACATGTACATGTGCAGGGGAGGAGGGGTCATGTACACATTGCATTATCGGTGCAGGCACACATGAGTGCGCACATGCACACACTTTCGGCACGCAACGAGGAAAAGGTTAGTCATCACTGGTATGGGGTCTCCTGTTCAGGCAGGGGGTTGACTAGAAGATTTCTAAGATCTCTTCCAGCTCTATTCTGATTGACTGAAGAGCAACTAATTAACTGTAGTTGATTTGGCTTGAATGTACATGAGTTTAAATTAAGTTAGAAGTATCATGTTTTGGAGAGTCTGGCCCTTAATACATATCTCAAAATCATTTGGTTTACAAAAACATAAGAAACCCAAATGGTGGAAAATAAACTTATGAATAATTGTGCTTAAACACTGCAGCTACAGTTGGTTACCGATATAGTATTTGTACTCAGGGTTGAACTGTGCAGTCCTTGGTGCTTTCTGCGCTTGCTTGTTTTCTTGTGGATGTTTCATTATCCAACAAGATAACATCAGCAGTGCTAAAAGGGCCATTTGTATATAAATAGAGAGCAACTCCATCCTCTTCTAGTACTGATGATGTCACATAGTTTGGAAATAAAACGTCTGCATGAAAACAATCAAGCTCAGAAAGCTTGAAGGGCCCCACGAAGTAGACCATTTTTAAACATTTTTTTGACACATGTCCTAAACTACAAAATACATTAGGTCTGCTGATAAACTATTTCAGATGTGGCTTAAAAGACAATTCTTCATGAAGTAGGTTGTGTGGTCATCCAATTTTCCCCTTAGATTTTGATTCATATTATACCATCCACCTTTCTACAAATGCCGCTCTCCAGTTCAAGCAGGACACTGAACAAGAATTAGGGTTCTTCCCTCTGTTTTGGGTATGATGTAAATAAGCATAGCAGCTAATATATTTGCATATACTTTATTTATTTTATTTTATTGATTTATTTTGTCAAGGAATTATATAATAACAGGTATAAGTATAAACATAGTTATGGATACATTAAATGGATACATATAAGAAAAATAAAAGAAACAATAGGACAGGGACTGTAGGCAAGTTGGTGCACTTATGTATGCCCCCTACAGACCTCTTAGGAAAGGGGTGAGGTCAATAGTAGACAGTGTAAGGTTAAAGTTTTTAGGGTTTGTGGAACTAACCACAGAGTCAGGTAGAGGATTCCAGACACTGACCACTCTGTTGCTGAAGTCGTATTTCCTGCAATCAAGTTTGGTGTGGTTTACCTTGAGTTTGTATCTATTGTGTGCTCTTGTATTGTTATGGTTGAAGCTGAAGTATTCATTGACAGGTAGGACATTGCAATGTATAATTTTATATATTATACTTAAATCGGACTGAAGGCTATACTAATTGATGATATACTAATTGATGAAGCCAAGGAGATTGCAGCATTGCTCCCTTTGACAGGAAGAATGAATGAATGATATTTATATTTTGCAATCCCACAGGACTTTTGACAATTTTACTGTGTAGGAATTTACAGCTACTAAAATATGCATAGCCACAATATTGAACCAATCAAAAAACATAAATTCCCATCCCCAATTCAGTCATTGTTCTTTTGAATGGTGTGTAAATGTGGTTTATTTCTATGTGTGTATTGATGGCTCACTTGCCTGAATGACAAGTTTCCAGGAATTCTCTAGCATTTTTAACTTTAACTTGACCTAGGGTGCTCATAATTTCCCAGCTAAAACGATGGTTGATTCTATCCCTGTGTTATGACATTAAAGAGCTTTCATTAGGTTTGCTGACTGCTAATTGGTGTTCTAATATGTGCACAACAATAGACACACAGAGAGAAAAATATATTTACACACCATTCAAGGAGACAGTAAAAAAAACTAAGAAGAAAATGGCCAGAAGACATCCTCTCCAGCAGCCAATACTCAGATAAGTAGGGATTAAGAGGGATTAAAAGGGAGCAAACAATCTAGCAGAAAACAATATCCTGATCAAAGAGGAGAAAACCTCCACTAATACTGGCAAGGATCATATATAAATAGGGAGCAAGGCAAGCCCCACACTCACTTACACTGATGATGATACCTAGTCAGGAAATGAAATGTCTGCAAGCAAACAAGCAAGCTCAGAGAGCATCAAGGACTCCACAGTTCAACCCTGAACTACCTTATTGAGCAGCTTTTTCTGAGGGCTTGTTGACACTCCCTGTGCTGGTCGCATTCCTGATCATTCTCTGCACCAGTGAAACTCAAAAACATTCAAATCATGCGGACTGAATCCTTTCCCTCCAAACACACCCAAACTCAATTCAAGGCTCTAGCAAATCCATTCCTTCAGCTCTCCATTCTTCTGTCCCTAATATCCCCTGCCTCCGATGCCATCTTTAAAAAAAATGACAACTGGGAATCATAGTTCAAGTGCCCATGAAAAAATATGTTGATGTTTACTGGTGATGATTTAATATTGTGGAAAGGATTACTTGGCCAGCCTCAGTGCTGAAGGCTGGAGGACAATTTGTAATAATCAGCAAAAAAAGGCAGGTTTTTTTGGAGGGGGTGGTGACAATTATATCCTTGGGTGTGGCAAGACAGAGAAGAAATGGGTGTGAACTCAGACTCAGAAGCACTCCCAAGAAAAATGAAACTTATGAGTATTTTCTGTGGCAAGAATCATGTTACAAGTCAAGACTTGAGAGCAATGCTTTTTTAGACTCAATTCCCACAAAAGGACTGCATGAGGACCATTGTAAAAGTAAATATCGAATCAAGGAACAGATGAAGTAAAACCAGATTGATCCCTGGAAGTGCTTATCATGAAATTTAAGCTTAGATATTTCAAATCCATAATGTGGAGGCAAGAGTAATTGGAGAAGATCTTGATGCTTGGTTAAAAAAAATCAAATAATTTAAATCAGCAAACAGAAGACAAGATAACTAAAGGTAGTGCTAATAATCTATGACTATTTGTTCAGCGACCATTTGAAGTCACAATGGAACTGAATGAATGTCCTTGGAGTTCCAGCTGTCCCAGCACTCTGTAGTCTGGGGATTTGTCAATTGATTCACATTTACAATACAATACATTTTCTCCAGGAGAATCCGTTCCCCACCTGATCCTTCTAGTTTTCTAAATATATCCATCCATTACTGTTGATCATTCTTTTCTTTCCATCCACTTTTCCCAGCATTATAGGCTTCTCCAGAGAGTTAGATCTTTGTGTCTAAATATGATGACTTGAGTCTAATCATTTGTGCCTTGAAAGGGAACTTTGAGCTGATTGGTTTGATGATCCATTGATTTAGTTTTTTGGCTGTCCACAATATTCTGGGGAATCTCCTTCAAAATTAAAGTTCAAATTCATTCTATCCTTCTTCTTCCATAAAACCAGTGAAGATGTTAAAATAATGGATCATCATCATCATTAGTTCCTGTGCTGTGGGGGCGCAGTGGTTAGAATGCAATATTGCAGGCTAATTCTGCTGACTGCCAACAGTTTGATCCTGACCGGCTCAAGGTAGACTCAGCCTTCCATCCTGCCTAGATTGGTAAAATGAGGACCCAGTTTGTTGGGGGGCAATATGCTGACTTTGTAAACTACTTAGAGAGGGCTGTAAAGCATGGTGAAGTGGTATATAAGTCTAAGTGCTATTGCTGTGCAGAATACATTGGGGGCAGCAAGTATTTTCCAGTGGTTTTGATAACTCACAGCATCTTTGGACATTATCTCCCATAAGTGTTTAGTGCCAAGTTTTCTGAGGCTGGCCCATTTCCTCTTTTCTCCAGAAGGTATCTAACATGGTGTAATTTTTGGATACCAGTCTTTAGGCATGCATAAGATATGGTCAACAAACCACATTCAACATTCATTCACAGTTCTCTGTAGTTATCCAAAATCTGATTTTGCAGTACCACTTCTTTAGTGATGTGGTTACGAGATGTGATGCAAAGGATTCTTTTCAAGCAGCATTTTTGGGAAACATTTATCCATTGAATCATCTTGGTTATACACCTCCATGTTTCACAAGCATATATTTGCAGTTGATGTAACAACATTATTGAAGAGTTTTATTTTTGTGGTAGTACTTATGGGTGCTGTAAATCAAATTGGGCGCATATGTTGAAACATGGTGCTGCCATTCCAGTTTGTTACTTATGGTCCTTATTTGTTCCTCCATCAATAGACACACTGTTACCAAGGTATAGCTTGGCTATGGATTGGTTGTGTTGTAGGCATATTATCCTAAACACTTCCGATTTGCATAAATTTAGTCTTCTCAAAATTTATACTTAAGTCAATCTTGTAATGGATACCTTTTGTATTTTGGAATCAACTATCAACAGTAAAAGAGCCATCAGTCAAGGAAAATATCACAGATTAGCACTTGGTATAGCAGCAGTAAAAGGCAAAAAAGTTTTGCCATATAGCATGGATCTTGAATTACAGCCTTTCGTGTGACATTTGACATTTGGCACAGTCCAGATGTGAGAGATGTGGAAGGAAGTATTTTAAGAATATCTCAATGAGCTTACTGTAATTCTGGCTAGAAGAAACAGTCTTTCCTTATGGTGCAGCTGTTTTGGAATATGGGAAAATTTGCAAAAAACGATTGAAGAGGTTCGGGGGGGTGCAGCAAGTATTTGTGGGTTCAAGAATATGATTTGAAGAGTGATTAGTGAAGCAGATCTTATGACTATAATTCAGTGTTTTTCAAACTTGTCTACACTAAGGGATGTGAACTTCAATTCCCAGAATTCCCCAGCCAGCATGGGGAATGTGGAAGTGACCTCACAACATCCATCTTTTAAGAAAAGAGCAGGCAAGGTGTCAACAGAGAGGGGACAGAACATGCAATAACAAACATGAGAGAACATGCAATAACTCTATCCTGTTGCCCTCTTTTGGTTAACAAGTTATGGGGTTATGAAAAGCTGTTGATTTTAAAACTCCCCAAAATAAAACAAAAAAAAAATCAGGGGCATAAGATTATAGATCCCCTGTTTTCAAAATTTTCTTCTTGTTCCTATTTTCCTCTATACTTCCTTATTTTCTGCTGTTTAGTCTATTATTAAATAGTTTGTCAGCTGCTGGCTCTGTTTGAAAATAGCTTGTAGCATGTCACAAAGAATTTGGCTCCTCTTTCGGTAAGACAGCTCCTTGGGTAAGTTATGACCCAGCCAGTGTACAAGTAGCAAGTAAATGCTATTTTCATTCTGTGGCCATAAATAGATCCAGCAATTTTGTTTTTGTAGCTGTTGGAAATACTGGCTTCACCCAAACACTAAATAGTGATTAATGCAATAACTTTATTCTAGGGAGCCTCAGTGCTTTAGAAATTAACTGAAGGTTCTGAAGTTTTTAGCTCCAGATTGTAAGAAAATTATTTCTTAAGACTTGTTCTCTCGTCACGCTGCATAACTAATTTATGAAGTTTAGAATAACACTAAGTAGCAAGCTCATTACCATTGATTGTATAAGACCTGGTACACATAACAGAAGCAAGGACATGAGAAGATATCACATAGAAATTTTTTTAAAAAAATGGTTATGTGTTTGTATAGATTGTTTATGGTGTTAAACTTTCTTTAAAGTTTGCCAGATGCTTACTTTGCAATGAGCAACAAAACTACCTTGTATTTGCAGCTGAAGAACTATGCCCAAGCAATAAAAGATGTATTCAGTAGTAAATGGATGTATAAAAAAATGTAGGTATGCAAATACACACCACTTATATTTAAAAAATCATTACTATAAGTATCAAGTTGTCGCTGCTTCAAAATTTATACAAGGTTTTAAACCTAACACTCCCAAAATGGTTTCTCATCTGAACTCTTGGCTAGCGTGAGGAATGTTTTTGTAATGAAAATTCAGTACTTAATTGTACAAAAGAAACACAGAGTTGACTAAGAAGTTCTCATACATAGTAGAAGTGGATGCATATGGATCACCAGTGACAGATGAAGGATGGGGTTTTTTTGATAGCTTGATTTTTCTCTAACTGTGGCACAAAGATATAACCATTAAAATGAAAATGCTCTGTGATATATCTGATGTCACCACATGGGTGGGATGTTATTGGTTCAGCCTGGTTCTATAGAACCGGTAGTTCTTGAAGAGCAGCAGACACCGAACCAGTTCGCTACGACGATCTTTTGGTCGTCTGTTTGGCCCACCTGCCTGCCCAGGCTCTTGGCTGTCCGTTATTTCCTGCTTTTTCAACCTCAGATGCTTTGCACAGAAAGAAGAGGATTTTCAAACACTGTGTACCCGCGCACAGTGCTTGTCAGCTGTCCAGGCAGCACAGCTGATGTTTTTTTGCAAATGCTTTACATGTGCACACAGAATGCACTCTCACTGAACCAGTAGTAACACCGGTTGAATCTTATAAAGCCATTAGCAATGGGCTTGCTGTTTAGTGTTATAGTATAGGATGTTTTAATGTTGTTATGGGCCAATATGACATGTTTTGACTAGCAGATCACATATTTCAAGTGGAGTAGGAAATTATAATCCTATGCAGAAAAGAATTGGAGTCTTTTCTTGAAAAAAGGAATTAGTTATCAAAGATCCTTTAAAAAAGCCATGAATAACTCTAGTCCTTAAGGAACTTTTCCTGCAAATTGCAGGTAGTCCTCAACTTAGAAGCCCAATTGAGCCCAAAATTTATGCTGTTAAGTGAGAAATTTGTTAAGTGTGTTTTGTCCCATTTTACAGCTTTTCTCATCCCATTTGTTAGTGAATCACTGCAGTTCTTAAATTAATAACATGGCTGTTAAGTGAACCTGGTTTCCTCATTGACTTTGCTTGTCAAAAGGGGATCATGACTCTGGGAACTGTAACCATCATAAATGTGAGTCAGTTGTCCAGCATCCAGATGTAAATCACATGACCAAGGGCATGCTACAATGGTGAAAAATGGTCATAGGTCACTTTTTTCAGTGCCTTTGTAACTCAGAACTCAATGAACTGTTGTAAGTTGAGGATTTCCTGTACTTGTCATTACTTCAAGATCTTGACCAACCAACTTTCCTTAGGAAAAAGAGAGAAAAAAGTGCTTCCACTGAGGACAGGATTCAACAATGTATTCCAGAGATTGCAGAATTGCTGTAAAAGGAGTTCAGAATTCATCATTAGCAGAAATGCTTTAAATTCTTACCCACCTTATGAGCCATGACTTTCTCCCAACAATGCAACAGCTAAAGACTGGCAGGCTTGCCTATGTACCATACGGAAGACTGCATTGCATTTCGCAGCAAGAATGTTCCTGGGCAACTTTCTCATTTGCATTTATTTGTTTAATCATTAGATAGTCTGAGTCTTTACCTGGTTTAATGTAGAAAAGTACAGAGATGACCTTGAAAAGGGGATTCAATCGCTTTTACCTAAACACTAGCTTAGCCTCAAAGGAAAGCAAGAAATGAGGAAAAAAAACCTCAAGATTTTCCCACCTTGATTTGCTTTGATATAAGTGTGGGGGGAAGAAAATATGTTTTTCTGCTGAAATCTTCTGAGATACTCAGATGGTTGTTTAATCTATCACCCCATGAAATCACCTTGTTGCAGTTAATTCCCTTCTTAAGTGCTCTTAATTTTTATGATATGGACCAAGACTTTTTGGAGATCTCCAAAAATATGTGACAAATGTGACAAATTGTAAATCAACTACAAACATGAGTTCTTTTAGCTTCTGACTTCTTTCTTTTTTTTGTGCCACCAAGTGTTTTAACAACTGTTTAAATTATCAGGCCCAAGCTGCTGATCCAGCAACTTGTTCTCTGTTAAGATAATGGATGTAGTGCATCACAGCTTAGCTGCTGCCCTTCCAGAAACTCCAATCCATGATGGAGTTTCATCCATGGTGGATGAACCCATCCACCCACCTACCTATCCTCCTTTTTTTGAGCCAGAGACATTGAGAAATTATTTTCCCTGACTTCTGTTTGATAAGCAGCCAAATGTAGCTACTAAAGGTAGTTCTCGACTTTCAACCACAATTGAGCCAAAGTTTCCAAGACAGTTGAGTGAATTTTGCCCCATTTTTTACGATTTTTTTTACACAGTTGTTAAGCGAATCACTGCAGTTGTTAAGTGAATCATGCAATCATTAAGTGAAACTGGCCTGCTGGGAAGGTTACAATGGTGGTCGCATGACCCTGGGATATTACAACTCTCATAAATACATATCCCAGTGGTCAGATGCCTGAATTTTGACCACATGGACCATGGTCAAAGTTGTAAATGTAAAAATTGGTCATAAGCAGTGGTAGGATTGAAATAATTTAAGTTTGCCCAGGGTCAGGTTGGCTGTCATGGGAGGAGTGGCCCATCCCCGTCCTCTAGCTTTGGCACAAATGCGGGACAAGCCTCCCACGATGGCCAACCTGATCCTGGGGAAGCCAGTTGTTAAATTTTCCTCTGCCCCCCCCCCCCCCCCCCGCTATCAAAATGGATCCAGGGCACTGTACTGCAACAGAGAAATGGGAAATGAAGCAGTGGCACAAGGGAAGGAGGAACTGGGAGACTAAAGAGTGGCCTTCTCCTTCCCTCGTACCAGCCATTCCATTGCCTCTTTCTCCTTTGAAGCGCAATGCAACGCAGTGCCCAGGATCTACTTTGATAGTGTGTGTGTGTGTGTGTGTGTCTGTGTGTGTGTGTGTGGTAATTTAACAACCAAGTCCACCTGAACTGGTGCGAACTGGCTAAATCTCACCACTGGTCAGAAGTCACTTTTTTCAGTGTTCTTTCAACTTCGAATGATCACAAACCAAGGGTTGCAAGTCAAGGTCTACCTGTATTTCATCTCTCACCTGAAACACTTTGAACTGTTTTGAACTTTGAACTGTTTATGAGATAAAAAGGAAAGAACTCTTCAGCAAGGAAAAAAAAAATTAAAGAAGACAGGTGACAAATGTGTAAACACCTCCCCCTCCACAACATTCTGTACTCCTGCTTGGTAAAGCCACACATCTCTGAATTTAATTAAAATAGAAAAGCACAGAAATATTGCCATGAGTTGCAGAAGGTTTTGATTGTGTGTTTTTCCTGAGTAAAATTCTCATCCCTCCCCAAACGAGAATGTCAGATGGTCTTACTGTAGATGGATAAAGCAAGTAAGGAAGCAGACCTTGGAGAAAGGTCAAAGATTTATTCGCAATCCAAATCACATTGCCATCTTCGGTGGGAAGTGCACATGTACTAAATCAAAATATTTCACGGGTTTCCCCATTTTCTCTGGATAGATAGAACTGAACTCATCAAATAATCCAGAAATACGGGAGGTCACAAAAGTAATTACTCCAAAAGGCAAGTAATCAAATTCTATTTTGGTACTGACAATTGTTTACTGAGGGAACTCGTGTTTGTTTAAACATGCTGTTTTCTACTGATCGTTAATCTCTGGCGCTATGTGGCTTTTGCAATAAACAAGCTTCGCCCTCCAGTTGCATTTTGGGAGTCTGTTTTTGTTTCTTACACAAGTAGCCCTCCACTTACAACCAATCTCTTGGCAACAATTTGATGTTATGACGGACACCCCCACAAAATACTTTCAATCTAGTTCCAAAGTTTCCACGGCTACCCCCTCTTATGATAAATTCTGTGATTTATGTTTTTGCCCCCCAAAACCCCAGTGTTTTAGATTTTGGCAAAAAACTGTCCATATTAAACAGTAGGGTCACTTAACAACTGTGGTGTTTGTTTAATGACTGCTGCCCAAAAGTCGTACAATTGGGTCAGTCATTGGGTGACTGCTTTAGGACCCTCATGATTTACAATCACAATGACAGGTTACATTAGGACTGTAAGTCAAGTGCTGCCTGTGATTGAAGGAGAAGAGGCCCAGAACAGTTATGCTAAAGCACAGGAGTGAAAGAACAGGAAAAAAAACCCCACAATCACTAACAGTGTAAATCACTGATATGTATATCTATTATTTTGTCCTGTGAAGAAGGACAAAATAAAATCATCATTTAGAAGATGATTTTATGCTTTCAGGCAACCTGACCATTTCATTTCTCTTTCTCAATGGATTTTTTTTTTATTTTTTGCTGATACAATCTTCACTGTGTTTTAATTATTATTTATTAAACTAGAATTTTGTAAAGTTTGCTTTTCTTCTCAGCCCCTTAAAAAAATGCAGTTGACAATAGAACCTTACAACAGGATCAACCAATTGCAACAGCAAAAGGAGACCAGAGTCTGATGTTTCACATTTCTTTCTTTTTAATTTACAAGTATTGATGGCTGGAAGCCACTTCCAGACTTTCTGTGTAAAAATTAAAAAAAAAAAGGACTTGTGGTTTATGGTTTTGATGATTAGACAAGATGGATTAGAATGAAAAGTAATGCAATGTAACTTTAGATAGAGAGGTTGAAATGGACTTAAAACTGATGTAAAAGAAAATTGGAAGCCGCTTCCTTATATCTGATATTCTTATATCTTTTTTCTTTTTCTTCAACTTTTCTTCTTTTCTTACAATTTTTCTTTTGTTTCTTGTTTTTTTTCTTTACTTTATATTAGTTTGTGTCAGTTTTTCTTATTTAAAAGTTTAATGAAAATTATATACAAAACAATTCTTTCTTTTGGTGCAAATAAAGTAGCAAATGAGCTTTAACTCAGAGCTAACTTATTCTCCAAACAAACAGATTGTGAATTGTAGCTAATACAACACAAATGGTGGTATTAACCCATTCCAGGTTTGACAATAGTTCGTTTAGTGACCGTTCAGGCTTATAATGGCATTGAAAACAATGACTGATGACCATTTTTCCCAGTTAGGATATTTGAAGCATCCCCATGATCATGTGATCAAAATTCAGATGCTTGGCCACTGGTTCATACTTATAACCATTGCTATGTCCCAAGGTCATGTGATCACCTTTTGCAACCTTCTGACAAGCAAAGTCAATAGGGAATCCAGATTCACTTAACAACCATGGTACTAACTTAACAACTGCAATGATTCACTTAACAACTGTAGTAAGAAAGGTCGTATATGGGGCAAGACTCACTTAACAAATGTCTCACTTAACAACATAAATTTTGGGGTTAATTGTAGTTGTAAGTTGAATACAACCTGTAGAAGCTTGTATCACCCACAAATCTGTTTATAACTTCATATTAACTCAAATATGGCAAAAGAATTTCCCTGCTGAAGTGCTAAGTGGGTTTTGCCCCATTTTACGACTCTTCTTGCCACATTTGTTAAGTGAATCACTGCAGCTGTCAAATTAGTAACACAATTGTTAAGTGAATCTGGTTTCCTCATTGACTTTGCTCATCAGAAGGTCAAAAAAGGTGATCAGGTAACCCTAGGACACTGCAGCCATCATTAATATGAGCCAAGGATCCAAATTGGGGATGCCACAATGGTTGTAAGTGTGAAAAATGGTAATAAGTCACTTTTTTCAGTGATATTGTAACTTTGAACTGCCACTAAGGGAACTATTGTAATTCGAGGACTACCTCTATGTATATCATCTTCCCCCCAACTCATGTCTTCTAATGATTTTGAATCACAGCCTATTGAACATCCATTACACATCAAGATAGGTTCAGATTTTTGCTTTGGGAATGCTCCCTTTTATGATATAAACCTGAGTGATCTCTAGATCATTAAAGCCATTCTTGATGCTTATGCTATGATTTTTGGATCGTCATACTGTAGTTATTTGCAGGTGTGTTTCCTGTGCAGCACTAACCCTGGGACCTTCTCTGATATGTCTTTTTTGACGCTCGTGAAAACCCATCTGTTCATCCAGATCCGTACATCAATGTCTTCTACACATTCGAGTTTACTCTTCCATCCACATTTTTCATATTCATACTGTGCATATGATTTACATATTAAATTAAAATGTGGATGCAAAATTTTGAAAACCTGGAGCAGAAAAACTGGGGAAGAGAAGCTGACAGAGAAGGTTGACTAATAGGGTGATGACTACCTGGATATGTACTGATTCTGTGCAAAGGACTAGGACTTAGGGTTCAAGATGCATCTGAGGCTGCTGATTACCTCTTCATGAATCGAGTGAATACTTGGGGTTATGCCAGCAGCATCTGATCTCAGTCACAAGTAATACCCTGAGTTCCAAGGCACATTGAAAATATGGAACATTTTTAGACAAACTAGCGGATGGATCAGGAAAAGCTAGAAAACACAGGTCTAAATAGAAGCTGTTTTTTTTTTTCCTGCTGCAGCCAATTCCAATAGTTAGGGTTGGATTACAAAGCTGACAATTCTCCCATATTTTTTTCCTGATTTCTTCCTAACCTTGGAAAGGGTTGAATTTAAAAATAAGGCCTCCTTTGTTTCTTTCATTTTCCCTGCAGATTTCAGATCACATTGCTTGTGGTTGCAAGGCTGGAATGTTAGAGTCCGGTGTTTTCTTTTAATCCAGAAATTAGCTGATGCTTCCCAGTAAATTAAGGATAATTAGTAGAACTATGTGATGGCAAAGGGAGGGCTGGCATTCATTATGAACTTGCTGAAATGCCAGCTTTGCCCAACATCACAAACTGTGGGGGAGCGGGGAGAAATCATCACCAAGTGCGATACCAGATTTATATGGGCTGAAGTCCTTCTTCAGCTACCAGACAGTCTTGATCTTTCCTCCTAAATAAGTGGCAAGGCTTATACAAGTAGTCCTTGACTTGAAACAGTTCATTTAGTGACTGTTCAAAGTTACAACAGCACTAAAAAAAATAGAGATCATTTTTGCACTTATAACTGTTGCCGCATCCCCATGGTCACATGATCAAAATTCAGACTCTTGGAAACTGATATTTATGACGATTGCAGTGACCCTGGTATCACGTGATCATCTTTTGCTGCCTTCTGACAAGCAAGGGCAGTGGGGAAGCCAGAATCACTCAACAACCATGTTACTAACTTAATAACGGCAGTGATTCACCTAACAACTTTGGCAAGAAAGGTTATAAACTGGGGCAAAACTCACTTAGCAACTGTCTTGCTTAGCAACATAAATTTTGGGCATGATGGTGGTCGTAAATCAAGGATTATCTCTGTACCGCAGAAAGGAGTTGGGCACAATCCAAGCCACCTTTAGTGATTGGTGGTTGGATTTCAGCCATTCTTCTAAGTCTCCAGCAATATTATGTGTTGGGATGATACCTGTCTGCTCTAGTTTGATCCATATTTCTTTCTAATTTTGTGACAGAGTTTAACAATCAAGCTAATGAAACCCCCTCCTTCCAAAAGCAGCAGAGAGATTAGTATCTTTTGGCTCCCCTCTGGTGCTCATTCAGATTTGTGAAGTTCAGATGTAGCTACGAGATAAATATTGATCAGCCATAGTTTGGGGAGAGTGTAAGAGGGGTTTGGTCTAGTGGTTAAGGTACTAAATAGCAGGAGAACATGAGTTCTAGTTCTGCCTTAGCCATGAAAGGTGATGACCTTGGGTCAGTCCCTGTCTCTAAGCCCAACCCACCTAGTACAGCGGTTGTTGTGGGGAAAATAGGGGGAAGGTATGTTGGATATCTTTGCCACCTTGAGTTATTTGTGAAAATAATAAAGGTGGGTTATGAATAAAAAAATAAAATAAATCTTGAGGTTCTCCTGGGTTTTTCAGGTCTTGTTCTTAGGCAGTAATCCCTCTATAGCTCAATAAGTTAACATTGATTGAAAATGAAGTTCTGTTATGCTCCTCCTTATAGCTATATTCCAGATATGCTTATTCAGAGGCTGGTGTTCCCGCATTTTATAGGAACTCACTTTATTCTGAGGGTAGAAAAGCCCTGGAAAATTGAAAGAATTTACCCTGTAGGATATAAATTTGCTCAGCGCGAGATAAGGTCAGGGCATTCATGTGTGGCTTCTAAGACAGTAATTATTTTGGTTTTTTTTTATGTTGCCAGAAATGCTACACCAGAGTAGCATTGTGCTACACCAGAGTAGCATAACTACCTCGAGACATCTGTCCACAAATAATGCCTTTCATAGTGACTCAGTCTCACGTTTTCTTTACCCACATGCTTAAAAAAATTGCATTGTTCTGCTTTTTTATTATGATATGCTTAATGGATAGAAAAAAGATAAAAATGTGATGATATAATATAGACAAGTTACAAATAAACCATAGTGCCTTTGGTAATTTTCTTAAAATACTTCATGAACAAAGCATTGTGACTCTACAATATAAACCTTGTCTGGAAGCATCCCAAAACAGATGAAAAGTATGTAAAGCAACTGGAAAAAGAGAAGAAGGTTAATATGACAAGAAGAGTACAAAAATTTTTATACAGCTTGTAAACCTGATGGTCCATGCTACAAAAAACTGTCATGTAAATTGTTGGCTGTTGTAAAATAAAATTGGTTAAACATCTGCATAAAAGAGGAGAAAATCAGTACTTGAAAATAAAACAGAGAAATAAAACCTAGAAGTATCAGATTTTGCCTTCTATTTTTCTACACTACTGTATTACGAAAGAGCAGAGCCTAAATTCCAATTAACATTAGTACATAGAGTAGCATACAGTAATAATTAGGACAATAAACCATCAGTTATAAACATAGCACTAATACAAAGATTGCATAATAGAAAAATGGAAACATCTAAACTGTTTTAATAGTATTTTAAAAGCTATAATGAAATCATATAATTATTTTGTAAGACTTACGAGATGAATCTAAGTGTGCAACTAGTGAATTGTGTTTAATTTTTATGACAACCATGTAACAACAAAAAATGAAAGCTAACACATGAACTAAATTAAAATTAAGAAGCAACATTCACAAAACATTTAAAATTTTAAAATATAGACAGTTGCTAAATGAAGACTACCTGTTATTTAAGAAAGGTAACCAGAGGAAATATTATGATTACAGTTGATATACAATCGATAGGACATGTTATAAATATTATTCTTTCAATAGAATTTACATTCACTCTTCTTTTAACTTCCTCCATGCACACCTAGAGAATGCCCCAATATGAGAACAAATTTGTTGGTAAGCTGTATTGAGTATCTGTATTAATTAACCGGAAAAATACTTGGATTCATTTTCATGTCCCTCGAATTGCACCATGCACCAGTAACCATTTTAACATGCCCTCACAGATCAAACAAATGGCAACTTCAAATCTCAACAAATAAATGCTCTGTCTTACATATTGGCAAAACATCATAAACACAATGCGCAGACTTTGCAAATGCTCAACAAATAATATGCTGCTTACACATATTGGCCAAAAAAAAGTATTATATCCAGAAAATAAAATACCAAAGTTCTGAATATCAAAGACCTTGTTGATGATCCGAGCTCGTAAAGACTACTCATCTCTAATGATCTAAGTGCCTAAGAGCCCACTGTAACTATAGACAAAAAGCATAAAACGTCTGTTAACTAATCCTATGTAGCTTTTTCTCTGGGTATAATTAACACCTACTACTAACTAGAGCGTTATACAAAAACATATTGCAGAATCCCAATGACTCAAATACACTCATCAGTCTGGAAACCCACATTCTGTATCTGGGTATTGCCACACTTGATGAAAGTCCAGAAATATTTCACAAGAGAAGAGTTCTCCACTCCTCGACTCCTATAAACCGCTTTATGACCAACCAGACTTGAAACTTCTGAGACTTCACAAAAAAAAAACCGTGTGCTCATTACGCCGTCTATCTAAATTGAGAGCTATAGAACAATCACGTATCGTTTACCTTGCTCAGTGATGAATTATCTTCTAGCCTTCAGCGATAACAAACACAAACACACACATAATACAAACTCCAATAAGTTAGATCCGCACAAATTTGATTGGCGAATGGAAATCAACCAACTTCAGCAAACAGAGTGGTGCAATTCTGGAATACTCTACCTGACGTCTTGGGGTTTCTTCCCCAACCCAAGAAACTATCTTGAACTGTAATTTGTGTCTGGTAACGAAGGTCTGACCGCCTCCACCCCCTCCCCTAAGTACGTCTAGAGGGTGTGCATAAGCGCACCAATGTACCTACCGTCCCTGTCCTATTGTTTCTTTTATTTTTCTTATATGTATCCATTTCATGGATTCATAACTATGTATATACTTATACGTATTATCTTGTAAGCGATTGACAAATCAAAATAAATAAAAAATTAAAAAACGTTGTCAACTCAACTCCAGCCCAAAGTCAAAGCAGCTTAAAGTTGTCTTTAGCTGCTTGAATCTACACTTGTGTCTTCCTCCAAGACAGTTTTTGCCAGGGAGAAAAACTTGTTTCCTTTGTATATACTGTGGTTGAGGATGCATCCAGGGACTTGAATTTCCCCTTTTTCAAATCTTTTCTTTAGGTTGCTATGCATCAGTAGATGTTGTGGAGATCAATTTGTGATTGTTTTTTCCCCATTCATAGATGGGGAAAGGAATGAAATCTGGGAATCCATTAATCACCTTCTTTCTTTTGTCCCAAATGAAAACAAAACACCAACCTCTCTCACCAACCTTGCTACTATGGTGGCAGGCTAGGTCTAAGTAGTGATGGCACCACAATTTATGCCAGCAAAGTCTTCTTCCAGCCCACGGACTAAGTGAGAGCATTTCAGTGTGGCTGTGCAGCTCTTTTTGTTAGCCAACACAGTCTAAAGCAAGTTCAGATAACTGACATCCCTCTCTCTACACATATTGTTATTTCCAAAATACCTTCTGATATTTGTGCAGTTTGGACAGACAGAGGTTATAATCAAAAACATTTGAAAGCCCACGATTCCATCTTTGGGGCACATTATGTCCATTTTTACATATTGTAGTTTCCAGTTTTGCTTGAGATCATTTGTCTGTTAGACTCATGAACACAGTTTCTCATCCCTCGTTCCCTAGAGTGCATTTAGATTAGTGTTTTGGCATGCATTTTAAACAAAGCTTGTGCAGAACCCAACTTTTAATAATTAATCAATTGCGGTTCTAGTTATTCAGCAAAATGCATAAATGTCCTACTGTGACCTATTTGATATTGCCCCAGACATCTCTGTACATTATGGGCACTTCCACAAATCTCCTGATGGTTGGTTTGAGGATACTGTAGTTGGAGAATAGTTCTTACAAGATGCAGCCGTTTTCTCACTCCCAACATATGGCCAGCTGATTTTGGATTTTTCTAAACTCAGGGTTCATTGGAGTATTCAAAGTCTTCCCCATACAACTATTTCTACAATTATGTGGTGTTTTGGGCAGGATTAGAACTCACAATCTCCTGGTTTCTAGGCAAGTGGCTTAACCATTACATCAAAGTGGCTCTCTAACTAGCCTGCAGTAAATACAGTACAGCCTGGCAGTTTCAGGAGAAAAATGTATGCTTGTATAGTTTGAGCTTCCTTGCCATATCAGTGGCTTTGAATTTCTGTGGGAGCTGTTTATCTTACAGAAGGCAACATGGCTGAAAGCTGTGAAACACATAAAGGATTGTTTGTTAATCTCAAATTGTAGTTTAAATGAGGTAAAAATAAACAATTTTGTTCTATGTTGAGAGGTCCTGTGTATTTTCTAATCCATGTTACTAAGTATATTGTGGAACTGCAAAATGGTTGCTGCTCTAAGATCTGGAGACAAGAATGTACTGAAAGAATATGTGAGGGACTGCAACTGTCCTGTTTGTCAGCACACAACATAATTTAATAGTATAAAGCTATTAGCTACAATGCAATCCTATGCACGTTTACAACTGTACGGCAAACTTGCAGTTTCATCATAATGCTAGTTTTACCTGTCAAAAAACAGACAAGCCAGTATACAGAACTAGAGAAAAGAATATTTTTCTTCTTTGCTTGTTCTATATAAGTACATTCTGAAACATTGGTAATATTTGTATTTACAGCTCTGAGTGCACTTATGCAGATTGCCGTGCATAAGTGCAAGGGGTGTGCATAAGTGCACCATCGTGCCTACCGTCCCTGTCCTATTCTCCCCATTTATCCGTACCTATTTCCTGTATTCTTACTCATGTTTATACTTATATCTATTATCTTGTAAGCGATTGACAAATCAAATAAATAAAAAATAAATATATCCTTAGCAAAATCATGTGTAATGCTGCCTTAAGTATATTGTCAAACGAATTGAGCCGAATTAAACATTAAACTAAAATGTAAGTGGTTCGTTTGTGACTGAGGGCTGTAATTTAGATATAGGCATGACGGTTCCTTTTAGGTTCAGAAGGTTAAGGTTGCTCAAACCCATATAATCGAGTTAATTTAATTAGTGTGTTGTATAAGCCCAAGCCTTGTGTTGTTGGCCTTTCAGGTTTTCAGCAAACAGCATCTTTTATTTTGTTTCATTTCATTTCAGACAACGCACTTTAAGGAGGAAAGGTGGGCAAATAAATGCCATTATCTTCTTAAGTTTTTTTTTTAAAATACTGTTTCGCTGAACGCATTCTGAGGGAAGAGATTGCCTTGCGCTAGACTTGCCCGCTTTATTTCTCTGCTCCGTGATGCCTGCTGGGAATTGTGGTCTTTCTTTTTGCCAAGGACCGGTTTTTCTTACAGACGGGGAATTCAGCCTTCAGTTCCCAAGGTCCTCCGCGAGGAGCTGGCGGCGTCTCGTTCTGTTTCCCGGATGTCGCTTTTGCCGGAAGAGAAGCGAGTTTCTGTGGGGGCCGGCCATCTTGTGTGGGCAGCAAAGAAGCACGTAGGGGGTGGGCCGGGGCCTGGGCAGCATCGGAGGAGGATCCCACCCAAAGGGGTCCATCATGCCCGGACACCTGCAGGAAGGCTTCGGTTGCGTCGTCACCAACCGCTTTGACCAGCTCTTGGACGACGAATCCGACCCCTTCGAGGTGATCCAGGCGGCCGAGAGCCGCAAGAAAGAGAGCACCGGTGGGGGAGGCGGCGGCCACCAAGGCAGCCGCGGTGGCGGAGGCGGGCAGGCGGCCCAGTCTAATTCATCCTCAGGAGGCGGTTCGGGCCAGGTCGGTTCCGGCGGAGGGAGCGGCAGCGCGGCCAAGCAGCTGCGCAGGGAATCTCAGAAGGAGCGCAAGAACCCTTTGCCGCCCTTCGCCTCCTCGACTGGGCCTGGAGGCGCCGGGGACCGGAGAGAGGATGGAGGCGGGCAGCCTGGCTCCGCGCCTCTCAGGAAGGAAGGTGAGTGGCGGGGCCGCTCCTCTCTTCTACGGGAGGCGGCGGCGGGAGACGAACGGGGCTTCCGCACAAGGTCAGTGTTTATCGGGGCGGACGGGAGAGAAAAGCAGCCGAGCCTTCCCGCCCCCCCGCCCCTGTCAATTCCACCGATCTGCACGTGGGCCGGACGCGGCCCCCCCTCAACTCTTTTCCCGCTTGTCTGGCTCGAAGGCAGCCTTCCCGAAGGAGGGAGAGCCCTGCCCGTCTCCCTCACGTGGAGGGCCTGGCGGGGCTGCCTCTCTCGAGCTCCACCTGTCCAGAATGGGGCTCCTTCTCGTGTTGACCGGGCCGTCGTGGAAAGCGCGCCCGAGGCTGCTGTGAGGCGAACCCTTCTCCACGTTCTCTTTCTCGCGGGGGGGGAGAGGAGGAGGAGAGGCGAACGGCTTTTGCAGAAGCGTTTCTGAAAGGCGGGCGGGGCGCCTCTCGCGGGGAGGGGGCGGTGGGTGGCCCGGCAAGGCACCCCGGCAAGGCCTGCAAAGGCGAGAGAGGGGTTTTCTCTTTGGAGGGCGGGGAGGGGGGATGGAGGGAAACTCGAAGGGAAAGGGAAACTTTCCAATCTTGAAATACGCGAGAAAACCCGAGGGCGATTCTGGCCTTTGCAAGCAAGCGGAGCGATCCTGCCGGTTTGCCCGCGGCAGCAGCAGCAGCAGCCCGCTTGAAGCACGCGGGGATTTGGGAGGGACGGCGTTGAGTCCGTTCCCACCTGGGCCACGTGCATATCCCGCGTGTTGCTGGGGCTGCTCTTTTGGCTTCGCTTGACTGCTTGCCCGCCTCCTTAAGGGCTGAACGGACGAGACAAAATGGCACTGTGGAGGTGAAATGACTGCCTTGCATTCTGGACTGTAACTTGTGAAAGAAAACAAAAAGAGAGAGAGATTTTCCACGTTGGTGGGGGGGGTTTCCCCCTTCCCCCCCCTTCCCGTGAAAGCTGATCCAAATCAGTTTGAATCCTGTTTCGGGTTTCTTTGGGGTTTTTTTTTGTTTTTTGTTTTTTTTGCTTGAATTGTTCGATTTGAGTGTATCCCTAGAATTGGGGCATATTTTTAAGCTGAAAGGCAGGATTCATGGAACCATTGTTTAAACATTTTGCAACTTGTGTAAATAAAATAAAGTGGGCTAAAAGTGTTAAACTTCACTATGCTTTTAATTGAATAAAATACTTATTTAAAGGAAATAAAAGGTTCTCTTTGTGTATATTGATTTTAGCCTTATTTTCTATCAACTTGAACTGGAGACTGAAAGCATGGTAATATTTTTAATGGCACCCTGCTATACCATGTAAAAGTGGGAAGAAAATGTAGATGTCATTTGATTGCTTTAAATCTACCTGGATTACAAAAATGTTTTTGCTTGTATGTTAAATAATCTTAAAGATTGTTTAATAGTTATCAGTCAAGTGTGTCCTGTATAATGAGCACAGTTCTCATCACCAGCCAACCAACATTGGTTCTTGCAGAAGAGAAACTTAAATTAGTGCAGGCAACAGGAGTAGGAGGTGATTATGGGATTAGTAATTGAAATAGATTGTTCTTAAATTTATTTAAACTTTTGTATATTCCAGAGAAATATTTAAATATTCAAATAATAATGCTCTTGAATAAGATGGTTATTAAAATATTAAATATATTAATATTAAAGATTTATGATGTTTTAAACTTTAATCTGGGTATTGATGTTATTTCAACGCTTACAGAAATTGTCAGAAGCAAATTTTGTTGTTCTCAGTATATGAATATGAAATTGGGGGGTATTAAGTACAATTACAAAATGCTTAGTTTTCAGCATACCTTTACTGCCATCTACTGTCTGTCAGGAGTTTTGCAGCCTGTATTGGATAGCTTTAAATTCTACCACTTGAAAAATTTCATGAGTAAAACATTTAATTTAGAAAAGTTAGGTTGAAAACTTTTTGCAACAATATGGCAGTTCAACATTAGTACTTGCCTTGATTCAATCTTGCTTTGAAATTTGAAGAAATAAAATTATATTTGTGTTTTATCTAGATTTTTATGCAAACTCCATACACTTATGGAGATGTCTAGTTTTCGAGAATTTCAGGTCAGTTTATCTACATAAACTTCTGAGGAATTTTTTTGATACAGAAGTGATCTGCTTGAATCCCACTTGCTTTTAAAAGTTTGGATTATAATATGTTCTTTCAAAGCTATTTTCACATATAAGAGTTATAGAAACCCATTTTATAGCAATCCATTTTTACTCTGACATAACTATAGTAAAAGGATTGTTACAAAAGCTGCTTTTATTAGATAAAATTATATATAATGGGGACAATCGTGCATTTGAGTGAAAAATAAATAGCACCTTAAATAATTTCAGAAAAGATTTTTTGATAGAAGTTTTTACCTTTGTATAAATCTTGTGGCCATCTCTTCAAATAGTAAAGAAGGCAAAGGAGAGGCTTGAATTCTATGGTAACTTGGTAGAATAAGTATCAATGGCTGCAGGGAAGAAAACAAATCACCTTACTTTTATAATGAGTTGTAAATTCCCCTTGATGAATATTATTGTATTTAAGGTTAGATACTTTGTGTATATTTCAGTGGCATGAAAATTACAGCATAATTTCTAGGCATTGTGGAAAAGATACTGATGGTAATACTATTTGTAATAAAGGAAGTAGGTTCTGCTTACAAACATCAAATCCAGCCAATTTAATATAGGTTCAATAACCTTACATGGCTTGGTAAAAATTCAGTAATGATTGTTTGTTAGACAAGCTATTCTCATTGAATCAATGCAGTTATAATTTAGGCACTTGAAACTTCATTTATATGAAGTTTATTTCACCTGTGTATTTTTTATTCAGTGATTGGGATTGTTCTGAACATTATTGAAAGAGATTGGTGTATATCACAGATTTTGAGGTAGCTATTACATATGTGCATTATGCAATTATGAATGTCTAATAGCTGTTCTTTATTAAATGTAAAATGTGCTCAGTTGAGCTGCATGAAAATGATTTCATCCAATAGAATTTCTTTATATTACTAGCAGATATGCAATATGTGTAACACCACTAATAATAGCAAAGTCAAAAAATACTTTTGCTTTTATTTTGAACAACAGTTGCAGCAGTGAAAGTTATTGGCTTGGATCGAGACTAATTAATTGCATTTTAATCCAACTGAGATAATAAATAAGTTATGTTTAAAACATAGGAAGTAAAGCAAAAGGCATAATCGTTCTTCAGAAAGCTAGTATGCCTTGGCAAGAACAACTAAAAAATGCTTTCCAATTTCTGTGGATTCAAAGTGACAAGAGAAAAGTAAACTTGCCCTGATTAAAAAGTGAGAGGAAAGCCAAGGAATATGTTCCCATGTAATAGTTCCTGGATAGGTGTGAAGTTCAGTGTCAAGTATTCACTCCTGCCCTTTAATGAGAGAGAATAGTATGTCGCTTCAGGACTTGGCTTGGTCTGAAATGCACTCTTACCATATCAAAAAATCTAGTTATTGGTGATAGCCTGTTGTGGAACTCTTGGACATTTTTCTCTTGAAACAAATTCTGTTCCAGCTGTACCTGTATTAGGCATGGCTAATAGTTTTGATAAGCAATATTTTACTGAGAATCCTTGTTCTCCTTCCAGCAACTTAGAATTGTTTTATATTGTGATAAATATGACAGTTTTAGAACTCATTGGTTTAAGCATTGAGCAGAATTTTTGAATCTAATTCATAATATATGAGTGGATTTATAGCCCATTTTTTTTGCCAATGATAACAATATTATTTGAAGCCACCGTTGTTCTCAGGATGATGAAAAGCCAACTTTTAATATAAAAATCATTTTTTTTGTTTGAATGAAACTTTGGCGCTGTTAGTTAGCCAGTTGGTTTCAAGCAGTGTGGCGGAATTATTGTGCAGGAATTGTTGGCACTGTGACAGCTTCCAGGCAGAGAATAGAGTATATTGCATGTTGAGACTTAGTACTTTCAGTTGCAGAAATGTTCCATGTTAGGAGGGGATTATTATGACAGATTAGTGCATTACTACAGAGATAATAATATTTCTAGCTTCCTTATCACTCTGTAGGTGAACATTTACTTTATTATAACAAACTTGATAAGTATTCAAGCACAATAAGAAAAATGGTGGCTCTCCCATTTCCCAGTTGCAACTGATTCACCACATTCTGTGAAAGTTTCTGAAATATTACCTTTGTTGTCAGAGTACAACATGTGTACAATGAGATTGGCTGAGCCTTCCTTCGTGCACCCCCCTAAAACAATAGAAATTATTGATCTGATTAACTTAATTAAATTTCACTTTTTTCTAAAAAGAGAAAATGTTCTGGAATGGCTCAGATATTAGATGATCTTTCTGTCCCAAAATAAATGTTTTGCAAACGATATGCAAGACTTGCACTTAGGGAAACAAGTAACTTGATTATTTTACCAAAGAATACTGGTTGTGAATTTTATTTAATGGAGGAAGGAGAATGGATATTTTAATAATTATTGTTTCGGATGAGTATGAGCTTAATTTTAGCTTTTCCAGTTTGTAGTTTGAAGGATTATAAATACCTGTAGAGCTAGTTTGACCATAATTCCTATAAGATAATAACTGTATGAACTGCTAGAAAAAGCAGCCATACAATACAGTCTTCTATCAGTAGAAGACTATTGTTTATTACATATTGATAATACCTAAGTGTTAAAGAATATCAGTTACTTGGTGGAGATCAGTAAATAATTTACTGATGCAGATTCCCTTCTATTTTAGGGATAAGACGAATTGGCAGAAGGCCTGATCAGCAACAGCCTCAGGGAGAGGGCAAGCCTATTGAGAGGAGGCAGGAGAGACGGCCTCCCCGTGAACGACGATTTGATAAACCTGCCGAAGAAAAGGGTGAAGGAGGAGAATTTTCTGTTGATAAGTAAGAATTGTACATTTTATGATTGATTGGATAATTTGTGCTAGGGTAATCAACAAATTGACCTCTTGATGAATGTAATGCAAAGTTAGTTAACTAGGAAGCACAGAATATTTGCTTTTAGAAAAACAGGTTTCTTCACACATTTTAATTAAAATACTGTGAGTCATTTAATTTCAGGTAGACTGGCAATACTTTTTAGAGTATATTAACAGTTTCATGGGGCTTAATATAGACCCTATTCTGTTTCTGTTTACAATAGACCCATTATTGATCGTCCTATGCGTGGCCGTGGTGGTCTTGGAAGAGGTGGTCGTGGTGGAAGAGGACGTGGAATGGGCAGAGGAGATGGCTTTGACTCTAGAGGCAAACGTGAATTTGATAGGCATAGTGGAAGTGACAGATCGTAAGTCTTAAAAACTCAAGTTTCTCTTTTAAAATATATTGCATTCTGTTAGAATATTTTGCAAATTTGCCTTTGAATTTCTGTATCCCAGCACTATTGTGTTAACTCAGTTTTGTTAGTTCTCTTTCACATTCGCATTTCAGTGGTCTAAAACACGAAGACAAGCGTGGCGGGAGTGGATCACACAACTGGGGAACTGTCAAAGATGAACTGACGTTAGTATTTTATTTTTAGCTTATATTTAGAATAAATATAAGCAAAATTATTCATAGTTTTAAGATTACAAGATGACATAAAATGTAGAAATTATGTTTAATGTTCAGCATCCTTAGCTAGAAAGCAGTAGTGTTGAAAGGAGCATAAATCTTTTTGAAAACAGAATATTATGCAATAGAATAGAAATTTAACGCTTTTCAGTCTTAACATTTTGAGACTGGTGCCAAATGTATGTCTGTTAAACTTCATTATATCACCTGTATTTTATTAGAGCATATGTTTTTAGAAAGCAAAGGAATATATTTATTTGCATAAAATTGAACTTTGAAAAGGACCTTTATAATTTTCCATAAATTTAAACTTGTATTGGCAAGTATGTTAGAAGTACTAATTGGAAACAATAACTTTTATTTTACAGTGACTTGGATCAATCACACGCAACAGAGGAAACTCCAGAAGGAGAGGAACATCCTCCTGCTGACTCAGAAAACAAGTAAATATTAAATTGTTAGGTTTTTTTTTTAATCACCTGTACAAAATTAAATTAGTGATGATTTCTTTGTACTGACATAGTGCATTGGAATGCATAAATGACCTTGGGGAAAGAGATGCTGCCTAGGAAATAATCAGACAAGAGAAAGGGGAATATCCCCAATGGCTTAATAGTCAGAGGAACAAACTTTGAAACTGTCTGCCTAATTGATCAGATGATAGTCAAAAGTTTGTACCTTCAGACTTGCAAGATTGTATTTATGTAGCTTTTGACTGTGGTTGTTGGAAGCCATCATTGAAGATTGCAAATTATGGTCATGCATCCGTAGGATGCTGTGATGTTAAGTGTAGTGTAGATCAGTTGCAAGAGCCATAATTGAGGATCGCTTTTAAGTCCTTATTCAGCACCATTGTAACTCTCAACGGTTATTGAATAAATAATTGTAAAATGTGGACTACCTGGATTTAAACTGTCTTATAAAGTAAAAAAAAATGAATCCTCAGTTAGGACACAGATCTATTTCAGGAATGACCATTCCATATATGGCAGTAAATAACCAAACACAACTCTCCATTTCTAAGTAATCAGTAAAAAGATTCATTTAGCTTCTGATATTAAAACACAGATGTTACTGTTTCAATACATGTAGAATCAGGGAAAAAGAGGCTGAAAATACATCTCGTGGCTGATGAAGAGAAAAATAGCAATAGTACTTAGACTTGTATACTGCTTCACATGCTTTATAATCCTCTCAAGCGATTTACATAGTTAGCATATTGCCCCCAATAATTTGGGTCCTTTTGTTGCTGGTGGCAACAAAATAGCGTTGCCATCAGCATAAACAGGCTGTTCACTCTGCTACATGTATGTACAATTATGTATGCTGTAATCAATTCCCAATATATCCTCTGACTAGTATTTTAATTAATGAACAGATAATCTTGACTTATGATCATTTGTCTTACAACCGTTCAGAGCTGCCAATTGCTTATAACTTGGTCCTTGAGTTCCAGCCATCCTGACACTCTCACGGTCACATGATCATGATGTGTACACCACATCATGTGCATGCTTATAACCAGTGCATGCTTATACAACCAGTGCATGCTTATAACCAATTGCAGGCCCTAAGACCATGTGATCACCATTTACAACCTTTCTTGCCAGCTTATTCAGAAGGACATGGGGAAGCTACCAGGTTGCTGCAGTAAATCTTCCCCACCCTGAACTGTTCCCCATCCTCTGCACTCATGCTGTGCCTCCCTGGCAGCCCCTCCCCAGCTTATATCATGCTTCTCTTGTATGCCCTCCTCTTCTGCCTAGCAAAAGCCACTTATCCCCTTGCTGGCCTGAGATTTTCTGCAGGCTTTCACAGTTTATTTTGGTTATAAGAAACTGCCTTGTCTAATGACCTGGCTGCTGGTTAACAACAATAGGGACTGTAGGATGATTGATGTTGCTAAGTAATGCGTTGTGCTTTATTACTTCATCATTTAGTGACAGAAAAACCAGTCCTAATTGCTGAAATATGTCAATACTACTTGTAGTTTTGAATGAAATCTTCTGCCAAATTAGAAATTCGTAATTTTGAAAGGGCTTGTGAGATTGTATGTAATTAAAATGAAGATGCATTTAAAACTTACTCTTGCTACTATTGTGCATAGTCTTGCTGTTTAGAGTAAATCTATTATTAATATAGATGTAGGTACAGATCACAACATGATCTACCAAAAGCAGTGCCTCAGTTTTAGTGCCCAGTTTTTATTGCTTTAATACATATATAGGAAATCATCTTATATTTAAATATATCATTTAATAATCACAAAATAAAATAAAAATAGAATAATGAACCATTAGTACACATTAGCAGAGCCAATTCATCAGCAGAAGGTTAACATGTTATAACATATTAATAAGACTTACAGATACTGAATTAAAATGAAAGCTACCATAATTGATAAGGTGATTTCCTTTGAGTGCCACCTGTTTTAAACACAGGTTTATGCCCAGCCTTTTAAAACAAAGTATTTTGTTAAACTAGCATCATTGTAAGATCATTATTTTTTATTTTTTCCCAGATTTTGTTCTATTTTACTTTATTTATTTGATTCTTTTGGTTAGTTTTTATTTTTTATTTTAAATGGTTTTACATTCTGTAAGCTTCCTCGAGTCACCCTGGGCAAATAGGCGGCAATATAAATTCAATAAATAAATAATGTAGGTGCTTTGAATAATATAAGTGTGATAACATAAATATTCCCTGATAATCATTGCAAATAATTAGAGTTATCATACTCTTCAGTTGTCTATTTGAAAAAATTATGTATTTTCAAGTCACCCACGGTATAATTCAGTTTGATTATAATACAGGGATTTATATGCTGTTAATGCATCTGAAAAAATTGTGAAATAAGATGTTTTAATTAACTTTCTTGCCACTTAGCAGTTTTAGGCGTTCCAAATTGCAATTTTTAAAATAGTAATCTAGTATTAGATGCTTAGCAACTTTTTATAAAATCAGATTGTGTGGGATAGTCAGTTGAAAGTTGTATTGTCTGCAATGCAAATGTCAAGTTCACTGTTGATGTTTGTGTGTACATGTGTGTGTATGCAAACATCAATATATATTCACATACACACACATCAAGGAACTGGATAACACATTTCATGATCTGCAATATTTTGTTATTTAGTGGCTTTTGATTCTTATAAGTCATGGGGTACTCTTGTCAGAATTTTATTTTAGCTTTGGCTTCTGTGAACTCTAGTAAGTGTGCATTTGTGTCATCTGTGATATTAACAAGCCCTTTTCTGGTGCCTTTGTTAAAGTTAATTTTTTTCCAAATGTTGGGGTCCTCTCCAGTGTCTTTTGTCCTCTGATCAAGTGTTAATACTTTAAATTAATTTTAAAGCTTGAGCTTTTTCATTAGGTTGAACAATCTGGTTTTGCCAAAGTAGCAGGACAACTCTGTTTCACAGATATTGCAACCTATTGGTTGATGGCCTAGGAAAGTTGATGTTTTTCTCAGCAATTTTAATTTCTACAATCCAGGGTTTTCATTAACAGTGGCAATTCTGGCATTCCTGGTTGCCATTGGTAAAGCGAATCATGCATTGCTACGCAAGGACATCACGTGTTACCATTTGTGGCCAGTCTGGCTGCTTCCCTGTTACTTTTATTGTTGGGGAAATGAGATCGCAAATAGCAACCATCTGACCCTCAGATGCTACATCATAATTAGGAGCTGGGCACCCAGATTGTGATCACTTTGCAGTGGGAATGCCTCAGTGGATGGAACTCAGAGGACTAATCATAAGTGCCACTTGTTCAACGCCATCACAAGTTTGAACAGTCACTGAACAAATAGTAAGCTGAAGACCCACCTGTATTATGGAACTCAGTTTGTGGCTTATATTACTCATAGGATACACTTGGACTGGAGCCTTTTCCTGTTTCATAGCTTTAATTATCTCAGTAATTTTCTGGGACATATAAGTTGCATCAACTTGGAATAATTATTTTTGTATAAAAGTAGTTTAATTCAGTGGGCTAAATATTGCAATTCAGAATATTTATTCTTTGAAAAAGATCTTCATGAATCAGAATCATGATATATCTATCCTGAATATCTTTTATAGCAGATACAGTGTAACAACTCTTTCAGCCAAAAGGCTAGTAAGGTACCATAATTTTGCTGTCTGATTTACTGAATACTGTTTCAGGGGCACAGAGCAGAAATTAGCACACATAAAATGGGAAGAACTTAGAGGAAAAGTGGATAAAATATACATCTACTTCAATAGAATAATCATTTCTGGGCTTGTAACTATAAAGGATATAAATGGAAAGTAAGAATGACTGGGGGCAGTTCTTCAATTTTTACTTTAATAATATGGAACTTCTAATTTGTAGCTAATGGTCAGCACTGTACCTTTAATGAGTATATCAGGATGATACATACCAAGCATTCCAATAGAAGAGAATATCTGTAGCTCAGGTTTGAACTGCTGAGTCCTTGATGCTCTCGAAGTAAGCTTGGTTGTTTGCTTGCAGACATTACATTAAATGTAATGCACGAGTTGGATAATGAAATGTTTGCAAGCAAGCAACCAAGCCCAGACAACATCAAAGTCTGTATAGTTTTTAATACCATTGTTTTTAAACATGAAAGGTACAGCTGTTAATCTTCGGAATAAAATTTTGCAGTAAATATATATTGAGGCTGTGCTGTTTTTAGATATTTTTCTAGTTTTTTTTCTTGTGTTTAGATTTCATCCCTTAGAAAAGTGTGTGTGTGTGTGTATTAATTAAGTTCTTGACATTCATACTTCTTACAGGGAAAATGAAGTAGAAGAAGTTAAGGAAGAAGGTCCTAAAGAAATGACTCTTGATGAATGGAAAGCTATTCAGAATAAAGATCGTGCAAAAGTCGAATTCAACATCCGTAAACCAAATGAAGGTGCTGATGGACAGTGGAAAAAAGGCTTTGTTCTGCACAAATCAAAGAGTGAGGAGGTAGGTACAACTTATTTTTATTGTTTATTTATACATACAAGGGTAATTGGCTTAAGAAAATGTAACCATATTTTTTAAAAAATCAGATTTCAGATGTTTGGTTAACTAAACCATATATTTTATAAATCAGAAACAAGCAGGTGTTTGGTTAACCGAACATTATCAATTTTACTTTGAAACACAATTATATATCATTTGCAATTGAAACACTTAAAAACACAATGAGCAAAATCTTGGATTGTGATATTCCAGTGTTTAGCCTTGTGTGTGGCCCTCATAGACTTTCTGAAAAAAATCACCAACATTAACTTACTGTATGGCAAGAAGAAAAAAATGATTAATACATGACTAGAAAATGTAACATTACAATGAAATCAATTTAATTGTTTCACAATTTTGTTTGTCAGTACCTGTTTCCCTATCTGCAGGCTTGAGTGGGGCCTTCAGCCCCTAAAAGTTATATTTGCCTGGTAGGGGAGGAGAATACATTCCAGTTTTTAAAATTCAGTTGGCTGGTGGGATGGATTATGCATGTAAATCTGTGTCCTAGAGTTGTAGAAATTTGTAGAAAGGGTGTTTTACTGAATAATTATTCAGACATATAATATTCCATTGTATTAAAATTTCCATAAAAAGTAAGCTCTGTAAAATTTAGGACCATTTAATTGTGCTCTGCACGTTACTTAAGCTTTCTATCCGAAGCAACATTTTTATGGAGTTACAAGTAGTCCTTGACTTACAACCATTCGTTTAATGATCATTTGAAATTACAACAGCACAGAAAAAAGAGACTAACAATTGTTTTTCATACTTAATGACCATTGCAGCATCCCCATGATCATATGATTAAAATATGTACTCTTGGAAACTGGCATGTATTTGTAATGGTTGCAGTGTCCCGGGTCATGTGATCCCTTTTTATGACTTTCTGACAACCAGTCAGTGGGGAAACCAGATTCATTTAACAACCACATTACTAATTAACAACTGTAGTGATTCACTTAAAAACTGTGGCAAGAAACATAAAATGGGACAAAAATCTCTTAACTATCTTGGCATGACAGAAATTTTGAGCTCAATTTTGTCATTCGTGAAGGACTACCTACCTGTATGTTTATTGGAGATGTTGCTAAAACTGAGACAGTCTTGAAAATATCAAGCTACTTGTTTCTGTTTTATTTTTCTTTATTCCTCTGTTTCTCAGTAGCAAAGTTGATTCCTTGTTTGTTTGTTTTTATAGACATGAGCTCCATTCTTTTCACTAGGGATAATTTATGGATGAGAGTGATGTGAATTGTGATCTAAAGCTGTATTTTAGAGTACAGCACTTCCTTTTTAACACATCTACCCTGAAGTGACTTTTTTTTCTCCTAAAAGTGATCTTGATGCTTATGCTTATGTGTATTAATTTTACTAAACACGCTGGCTTTAACCCTAATCTCTTAATATCCTCTTCTCTTACTAGTTTTGGATTTTTCTTGGTGTATGTTTAAACATAGATAGTCCTCAATATACAACCATTTGTTTAGTGACCATTAGAAGTTACAATGGCACTGGAAAAAAGACTTGTGACTTTTTTTTCGCAGTTACAACTGTTGTAGGATCCCAATGGTCATGTGATCAAAATTCAGACACTTGGCAACTGACATGTGTATATAACAGTTGCAGTGTCCTGGGGCATGTGATTCCCTTTTGCAACCTTCCAGCAAGCAAAAGTCTATTGGGAAGCCAGATTGACTAAACCACCGGGTTACTAGCTTAACAACTGCAGTCATTCACTTGACGCCTATGGCAAGAAAGGTTGTAAAACGGTAAAACTCGCTTAACTGTCTTGCTTAGCAACAAAAATTTGGGACACAATTATGGTCGTAAGTTGAGAACTGCCTGCATCTTGCATCCTAGAGTTTTGCCTGCTTAATTGTAGTTAAGTAGTCATGTATACACCTATGCACATGTGGGGGTCTCATTATCTTTTGTTTTTATTCCTTGCCCATTGACACAACTTCAGACAAAGGGGATGTCAGAAATGCAGGGGAGTCAGCTGGAACCGAATGAGGTACTTTATGGTTTATCTTTACCTGATGAATAAGAAATCTCTGCAAATTCAAATTAATTTGTTAATACTTTTTTGTAACCAGTTTGGTTGTTGACCAATCAGCATTTGTTCTTTTTTGTGCCAGCCTGCTTGTCCACGAGTTCAAGTAATTTTAGTTTCTCAAGCCCATATTTTTATCATGACTGTGGCAATCCATGGCAATACTCCAATTTTTTTCCTGAAAAAAGTTTTGAAGGGATTTCAGTATTTGATTCCTGTTATTAGTGGGTTGATCTGTGTTCCTTTTCATTATTAGAGGCGTTCTCTGTCAGATGTTAAGGAATAGTACGATAACATTATCATACCATTTGCTACTCCTGTTCAAGTAGGTTGTTGTGGCTGATGTAGCTGAAACCATTTCAACTCAGTGCATATTGGCAGACTTTGTGGAGGTCAGTTCTCCCATTCACAGAATAGTATGCTTCAAGTTCATTTTATGTGGATTTTAACTGACTATAATTTTCTTGGTTATGGTTTGCTTGGGTATTATGTATTTTTCAGTTGATCTTACTGATTATCCAGTTGCAGTAAGACAAATTACTTGGCAAGTAATGAAGAGAGAATGGGGTTCTGAAGAGCTCTAGGGTAACATGTACAACAGTAATTGAGGATAACAGTCTCTTCCAGTTCTTGCAGGAATATGGTACAAAACCAATTTCTTAATGTGCTCGGAAGCAGCCTCATCACAGGGCTTGAGTGGGATTTTGTCCAGAGTTATGGACAAGCTGGTTTCTGTAAAGTCAGCTATTTAAAATATAATGTATAATAGCTATCAATTGATAATTGAGATCTGGCATTTTCTTTTAACTATGTTTGGTCTATAGAAGATAGGACAATTTTTAATCAAGTGTAGAGTTTTGTATGTTCTGATTCGCTTTCTTTGTATCTAGATAATTGAATCTTCTTTGCAAATCTAGAGCTATTAGCTGGAGTTGTGGTGTAATATTTAAGCGTATAATAATTATAGAGTTCCATAACTTTACCTGATAAAATTGCAGTTTTGATACACATTTGACAATATTCAAATGTTCCTCATTTCATTCTAATATTGTCTGGTTTGCAGTAATATGGATAAAGTGCGATATAATTTTCTGTTTTTGAATGAAAATAAATTTTAAGGCATATCAGTTAAACCTGAATTACTTGATTTCATTATAGTCTCATGCTGAGGACTCTGTAATGGATCACCACTTCCGCAAGCCAGCAAACGATATCACGTCCCAACTGGAGATCAATTTTGGAGATCTTGGTCGTCCTGGGCGTGGTGGTAGAGGTGGAAGAGGCGGTCGTGGGCGTGGGGGAAGGGCTAACCGTGGAAGCAGAACTGACAAGGTAATAACTGATTTTATGCATATGAAATGTCAAGTGAGACAAATGTTTTATGGAACTGAGCTGCTTCTAGAAATGGTGCACAACATTGCGAGCCTAGCCTGTAAAAACAAAGTTATACCTGAAAAAGTAAGAAGTTACTTTAGGGAAGGTGTTTATGTAATAGTTTTATGGCTGAAATGTCAAATGCATTAGCTTTTCCTCAGTTTCACTTAAGTGATTGGAATATAGGTTTGAGAACTAGATAACTTCTTAAGTGTTAGCGTAGTTAATTATTTCTTTTCCGCTTAAGTTGCAACTCCCCTTCTTCCCAAATTGTAGCAAGAGGGAAGAAGTTAAGCCCTTTTGTATACTCTAAAGCTACTTCACTCAGTTGTTGAAATTTCCACTATATGTATTACATGATTTCAGAGTTACAGATAACCAGTGCTTGTTTTCTGTCAAATATAGTTTCCCATTCATGAAATTAATTTCTTAGTTCCATTCTGTTTTGCATACTTTGAAATTTTAAAAAAATGTTATCCCAGTTAACAATAAGTTTCTTAATTTCAGATTTGTATACCCCAAGCAGGAATGAGATGTTACATTTGATGCAATTTTCTGTTTGTTTCTTCTTGGGTTATGTTTGGGTTTGGGTTCCAAATCTGCACCAGAATTTCCACTAGCTATTCAGAGCAATTTGAGAATTGGGAAATAGAAGATGGGCACTGCATGAAAAAGTGCCAACTGCCCTGATTTCATCAACAAACAATTATTTAATGTTCTCACTTCAGCAACATATATACTAACAGAAGAACGCTCAATAAATATTTGTGCTTGTTTCCTTTTAGTTGGTTAAAGAGTTTGATGTGATCCATACATCCAATCAGGTTGGTGGCTTGATAATTTTATAAAATGTGTACAGTAATGCTAAGACTAGTGCTCTTCCTAAATTTCCTTCTCATCTGAGTGTACAGTGTATCCTTTCAAGTACAGTGTATCCTTTTCAGTAGTAAATCACTTTGAGATCTCTGCTTCTCTGACTTTGGAAATATTTTGCCTAGGATTCTTTTACTAGACCTTGTGCCAAATCTCCACCTGGAGTTGAAGTGTGTATCACTTCACCTTGTAATGTTAAGTTTCAAGGTTTTAGTTAAATTCTTTCTGTCTCCTGCCCTTCACCTTCATTAATCATGGTCTCTCTTATTTTGAGGATCAATAAAACCTTTTCTTATGTATGTCATTCACACCAATAATTTCATAGTACCTTGTTTGTTAACCTTTGCAACTTTTCACTATAGCAAAATTTGATTTCCCCCATAGAAAGGATATTTTATAGAGCAGACACCATTACTAACAGGGTACTGTATTAATATTCATTCATTCATTCATTCATTCATTCATTCATTCATTCATTCATTCATTCATTCATTCATTCAACTGTCTTAAATAATACAGCTAATGAAAGTGCTATATTGACTGTCAGACTGATGGACCTCCTCTTTCATTTCAGTCAAGCGCTTCTGCTCCTGATGTTGATGATCCAGAAGCTTTCCCGGCTTTGTCCTAAACTGGATGCCCTAAGCCAACCCTGCCTCTTGTTGGGCCCTTCTCTACAAGGCTTGCATGCTTAAGGATCCTAAAAACAACTTAAGATATTAAAACGGGGACTCTCATTCATGCCATTCACACCTGAAGACTGAATTTTACCTGTTTTGAAATGAACTTCTCTTGCTACACAGAAGCAACAATATGGTAGTCAGTTTTGTATTTAGAAATGTAATGGTAGCAGGGATGTTTTCATAATTTTTTTCAGAAATTATGCATTCTTCATGGATACTTTTTTGTATTGCTGCTTGAAAATATGCGTTTCCAAACTTGAAATATAGGTGTGAACAGTGTGTACCAGTTAAAGCTTTCACTTCATTTATTTTATTTTTTTAAAATTAGGGTTAGATGTGCTTTCCCTAAACTACAAACAATTTTAACTCTTGCACACTATTTCTTTTAATACTGCTTAGCAGATGGTTTTCAGTCCACGGTCAGCTGGGATATGTATAAAAATAATATGGAAAATTGTTAGTACTGTGTGGAATACTAACTTCTGGAGTATTTGAGTTTTTAATACTTAAGTCAAACTTGGAAAGTCCATTTTCTTCTATCTTTGGTAGTTTGTGTATTCAAAATCTTTATACAAAATTGATATCAGATACTTGAAAAATAGTCAAAGCACATTGGTTTATATTCTCAATACCTGTTTGTGAATCCAGCAGCTCTGGTTGGATAATTGGCTTAAGCCATTTTTTAAAAAAAACAATCCATGTTGTACCTCTCATTCACCCTTTTTCTTCAAGAAAACTAGTTGTCTGTTTGGTAAACTTTGTTTAAACTTGTTAATATTGTTGCTACCAAAAATATTCTGTAGAGTGGAGCAACTTTTTTTCAAACATGGAAGGTTGGGAACACAGTGATATATTATTTCTTAATATAGTTGGTTTAAACTACAGTTGATACTGTGTGGCAGTGCTATAAGTCTACATTAAAATGCACCTCTTTGGGTGCATTGAAACACTGTTCCACTAGCATGCAACCCTGATTCTGAAGAAGAAACCAAAGGGCACTGTACTTCTTGGGAAAAGGATTATTTGACTTGTTTAAATTGGAAAACCAAGACCATGAAAGTGAGACAGCAGTGGTCTGCGTGGGACATAAGCCAAACCTCACCACCCAATTGAAATGTGGATCTTGCTCTATTGCTTCAGCTTTTGGCCTTGCCTAGCTGAGAAGTGAATGTTGGTGTGGGGAGTGATGATTGTAAGCTCTCCTTTCCACTGTAGAATTTTCTTAATATTTTAACTTAATCCCTGTGAAAGAGAATGTTACCACTTTCAAAACATGAAAGGACTTGAGCAAATAATAAAAAGGACTACTTTGCCTTTCTGTCTACAACACTTGTTAGGAGATTAGAACTGAAATACCAATTTATTTCAAAGTTTTGCTGAGTATCTAGTACAATTGGTGGGTTTCTTAAGGAATTGGAAACATCACCCCCATTTAAAAAAAAAAGCCTATGGAAGGAGGGCAAAAAGTATTGAACTAAAGCATAAACAATATTGAGACATTCTCTGAATGATTTTTGTTCGAACATTCGTTTACTTATGCAAAGTTACTACATTGAATCTGATTCTTGATGCGTTTAAATTTCAGCATTGTGATCT
This sequence comes from Laticauda laticaudata, assembly GCA_004320025.1. NCBI lineage: Eukaryota > Metazoa > Chordata > Lepidosauria > Squamata > Elapidae > Laticauda > Laticauda laticaudata. The sequence continues at coordinate 67,049 of BHFT01001360.1, forward strand.
GAAAGTAGGGATGGAGAAGCAGATTTTTAAATGAGTCCAGTATTTGCCTTCAAGGAAGATTTTTAAGCACATGTACCCTTCATCCTTCTTCCTGCCCCAATTTATTGGTTTTTAGTTTCCCAATTATGATTTTGAAGGTTGTTACTTAAGTCAACAGGTTACATATGTTATCAGGTCCCTTGTTTGTTTCATATCCAAACGCATCTCGGCACAGGGGTTTTTTTTGGGGGGGGGGGGNTTGGGGGGGGGGGGAGAGATACTGCGTGTTGTATATTCTTTAAAAAAACCAATTCCTATTTCCTGCACAAATATGCTAATGCCCAAAAAACATACTTATTAAGTAGTATGTTACTGTTCATGAATACTCCCAATTTAACTCTTTTGACTTCCAGACTTTAATTCTGGACAGCCATATATCCCATGCAATGCCAGTTTGGTACTTGACGTGACATTTTCATCTTCTGGTATACTTGTAATATAGAGCAAATTTAGAAATTCTGTTTAAAGATGGCAAATTTGCCAGCTTTTAATAGCTGTGTACTTAATTTGTGTTGAGCTGTGAAAATGCTTTCATTAATATTGGTACATATTAGCAAAATAAAGGTTTATTTTCATGCTCTTTTACAAAAATGCTATTAAATTGGCATTGTAAATGTTTTCAGTGCCAGGCATCTTGCCTAATTTCTAGCTGAAACCATTTACAAGTCTTTTGCAGGGAATGGTCCCCTTGTGGTGGATCCAGTAACAGTTGTGAGCATACCTTTAGCAAATAACTACTTGCATAGTTAATTTTAATACTAGCTATTAAATGAATTGGGCTTTGTATCTCTTATTCTCCTGCTTGTTTGTGTTGCTACTGCACCATTTTTTTAGAGTAAGCCTCCTTTAAAATTGATACTAATTATGATTGATTTATTAAATGTTAGAGCATGAAAGTTTATCTTGCACCAGACTACCGGCAGATAAGTTAAAATGAGTAAAATGAGAGAGCACAAGCCCTTCTAAGGTAACCCTAAACATTAAAATCTATGTCTATTGTGAATATACATTTTGTTGGACAGTACTGCGTCTGATTGGATAATTACATTTTGCCCTGAAATTTACATACTATCCTGTTGACTTAATAAAAGCAGGAGTGAGGCTTTTGGCTGTCTTGAGTGCTCAAAGTTTAGATACATGTTCACTTTCAATGAATAATACTTGTTAAATTGCTAACTGCGAAATTACTCATCAGAAAATTAAGGACTGATAGTGAACCTCCCACCCCTGACAACTTTGATTTGAAATGTAATGCTTTTTTTTAAAAAGGTGAGATATTATATGGTAATCATATGGTAATCTTTTATATTTTACCAAATGTGATCTAAAAGTCTTCATCCACATCTGACTTAAAGGTAGATTAGTTGCTGAAAAAACAATTGCTTTATCCTCTGGTCTCAGAAGATTTAAAAAGTTATGAATAGCAGTGGGGACAATCAGATGAAGTATCTGAGGATGGGGAGATGGCTTCCTGCCTGCCTGAGCTTTAGGTGCACTGAATATGAGATGTTATCTTCTCTGGGTTTACTTTGTAACTTAATGTTGAAAGTGCTCGCCTCAGCTATGCAATTTCTTCAGCAAAAGGATGCATGGAATAATAGGGTGAAAACAGTTAATGGTAAGAGGTTGAAGCTTAAGCTGTTTTTATAAATATCTCTTATTTGAAGATTAAATGCTATGTCAGTGACAAATGAGAAGATTTAAAATGAACTTTTGGCTCTTTTCCATGCGTAACATGGAAAAATCAAAATAGGTGGGCAGAGTGCAAGTAAACTATTTTTTTTTTTTTAAATGGCTTTGGAAGTGGAGGAGAAAAATGGAATCACGAGCCCCGTTGGGTAAGAACAGGATAAGTAGTATAAGTCACGGATTAAATTCTTCAGAACATATCCCCTGTATTACATTAACAATGTTTGCAAATATTTACAAGGGTCATTCTTATCCCGTATGAGAAGTCATTTCTGGACATTCTGTGGCCTTAATCTTGAAAAGCAAATACTAGTGCATGTTTTCTTGTCAGTTGTACAGTGCTGTATATTACAATTGATTGTATGAAGTGCACTTAGTCTTATATACAGATCCGTCCTTCAATAATGTCATGTTTGTTATCTTCCATATTTGAGAGAATGGAACAGCCTGCATTTTATGCGATTTGTAATCTGATCCTATACACACTCCCGTTTTAATGAGATTTTAATGCTTAAAATTGCAGCTGTTTTGAATGGGCAGGTTTGTTACATAGGTTTCAGTCCCACATAGAATAAGTCCTAATAAACGCAGAATGCTTTGTTTCTGATAGATGTAGCAAAAATATCATGGGCTCTGTTCTCTTCATGCAGAAAGTTATTTCAGATTACTGATCAATTATAAGTTGGTTTAAAATACCACTCTGCCTGGAGTTAATTTTAATGAAGTTATTTTGCAAGTTTCCGGTACATTCGTAGAATTGGATGTTATGAGTCAGTAGTAGTTTAAGCGCAGATTTATTCCTCCGAATGCCTCATAAAATGCAAATGATGGTTTCATCCAGCTTGCCCTGGATTCACAAGTTCACAATTTTTTCCTATAAAAACCACAATTTTGATCACCCAAGAAAAATGGCAAATATTCTCAACATTTGTATAAATGATCGTCAGATACAGTTGCCTTCTATCCCATTTTGTTTTATTCCGTGTATGTATATGTTGCCCAAACCAGTAGATCCTGAATCAATTTAGAATTTTATTTTGGCAAGATGTTCTGAAATCATGACTAAAAATCTAATGTTTTACAAAGAGGGTATACTTAACAGAATTTCACAGTTACATTGACTAAATGTATCAGTAGAAGCTAGCCATATATTTTCTTTAAAATCATATATGCACGTTGCACAAAATGCAACTAAAAAAACCCCCAGGCAACATTCACCTGCCCTTGGTTAGCCATTCAAATTATATCCCGTTCACTGGGGCGAAAACTGCATTCTGCTTGGGCAGAATAAATTGGTTTTGATATTTTTAAAAATCTAAAAACATCTGTATCCACATTGCAAAAATATATTCTGTAATTAACATAGATGAGCAAGGAACTATTCAAGTTTGAGTAAAATCACAATAGATTGAATATTGAGTGACAAACATTTGTGTTTCGCAGGGTTTAATATCAAAGTGGACTGTATAATTGCATGAAATCCTCCAAAAACCTTTTGACTTGCAGCTTTGACAACAATAGGCAGTAAAATGTATCTTCCACAAATTGTGCTGGCAAGAGTCTTACATCTACATAAGCAGTATTTTATAAAATATTTTATTATATTCCTTGGGGGAATACTTGCCTGTTTCAAAGTCTGAATATTGCTTTTAAGTTTAGCAAATGAATAATTAGTATGGGTTCTAGCATTTATATAGAAACAAAACTGCAAATTTCCAGCTTATTGAAAAATCAAAAGTATTGTATTGCACAGAATATAACCTGCTTAAAAAGCATACTTCTATTAAGAGGTGTGATTAAAGTGTATATACATATGACCATGGGAAAATCAGCTCCTTTCTTTTGTTGCAATGGACAACTAATTTATGAAATACATTGATAAAAATTGTCAGTGCTTTTGTACAAATTTCATAAAATTAGTAAGTTTTCAAATGTAGAAAGCATTACTACACAGGTCTGCTTCCTGATTACTATAAAACTAAAATTAGATTTAGTTTAAACCTAAATGTTTTTTTTTTAAAAAAACAGTATGAGAAAGCAAACTTAAATAATGTTTTGCAATCAAAGAGCTGATTTGGTATAGCGGTTAGGGCAACAGATTGGAAACCAGGAGAATGACAACCCACCCACCCACCCCCAAAAAAACCACCCCAACTGGGTGACCTTGGGCCAGTTAGTTTCTCTCACCCCTAGGGAAGGAGGTAATTGGCAAACCACTTTTGAAAAACCTTGTCAAAACTGTCGGGACTTGAGTGTCCTGAGAGTACGGTTGAATGGAGGAAAACAAAGATCCTTTCGAGTTGGGAAACGGAGCAACTCTTGAGAGGAATCCAGGAGATCTTGAAGTGCAGTCAGTGCGTATAATAAGGCAAGTAAAACGAATGAACTTCAGCAGGCTCATGGATCAATTTATGGGCAAAAGGTTTGAAGAAAACATTTGCTATAAAAAGCGTGGTCAATAAAGGTGGGTCTTGGACTCGGAAGCAGCAATTAAAAGATACTATGCCATTTCACTGAATGGTCAGGTATTGGAAGAACAGACCTGAAGTTTCTGGCAATTTCCACTGGGAAAGCATTCGAGGTCCGCTTATTTAAATCCTAGGCTTCTGTAAATTATGTCACTGCGGGTGGCAACAGCTGACCAACCTCTCCAACAGGAAGCCTTGCAGGATTGGACCTGTTTAGTACTTTGATAGGAGACTTTGAGAAATACTAATGCTGTAGGCTAGATGTGGAAGTTCAGCAAAAGCCAGCAGCGTAGTGCTGCTGCTACGTATTTTGCCAAGAAAATTTCAGGAGTCCTTGAAGTTACCAAGAGTTGAACTTGACTTGGGTTTCATTTTAAAGTTTGTAATTAGAACATTCTGGACCAGCTGAAGTTCCACCCATTTTCTGAAGGTAAGAGTAACAAGTCTGTCCAGAAACACTAAGGAGTGTGTGCTTTTCTCTGGTTGTCTGTCACTGCCAAAACTTGGACATTTGATCCCCAGATTTGTATGGAGTTAAAACACAAGTCAAGGCAGCAAGATAGGGCGAACTGTTGCCTTTCAAATGAATGGAGAATGTCTTGTTTAGATTAGAATTAAGTTTACTCTTGAATCTTTTTCAACATTTTTCTTAAGTCCAAAGAAACAAAGCAGTTTCAAATCCTTTTTCAGGATGCAAGTATTTCTTGCATCCTGAAAAAGGATTTGAAACTCTTTCTTTGGACAAAGAAAAATGTGTGCTTGCATTCTCAAACTGGTGAAGTTGACGCTAATCTATGAAATACGTCATAGTAACATTGTTAGCCTTTATAGTGCCCCAAACCTGAATGAAAGTTCAGGGGATTCATAGATCATGAGGTCCCTAAGAATCTCCCTAAATCAAACAGGATGTAAACTTTTAAATCCATCCAATGAGATGGATTATTCTAAAAGTTTCTCAATCCCATTGTATCAGTGGCAGAAAAAGCTCCAGGAGAATTTACATGTTTTCAGTATTGACTTAAGAAATGCAGTAGCTCTGCTCCATTTCCAAGCACAAATGGGGATTTTATTTTTTAAAAATGAGTAAACTTTCTAGCAAGTGACGTTCCTATTCAAATGAATTCACTGACTAGCAATTGAATCTTAAATTAGAAATAAGATGTGCTTGGATAATTCAAGTATTCTCTTCCGATTGTAGAGGGGGAAAAATCATTTCAGTCCCTTTAATAGTTTCTAAAAGGCGAGCGACTGACAAACTAGAAGCCAGGCTCCAAAGCCAGCTCTTATCTATTAAAAACGTCTTTTTATTTTTTGGGAGGTGGTGGTGGTAAGAGTGAGTTAAAATTTGTTTTCTACTTCATCAGTTCAATGATTGAATAAAAAACGAGTACGTCTGGAGATCTTTTACAGCTCATTTTTCATTTGTTTTGTATTGGGCTCTTGAACTGACGGTTTTTTTGTTACTGGTCATACCCACGATGCTACTGCGAATTCGTTTTTTCAAAAAACAAAACGCCAAAGGCATTCAGTTCCAAAACATGTTAAGCCTGTGCTTTCAATAAAGTGAAAAAGCACCTTTGTGATATTTTAATGCTCCAATAACCTCTCTTCACCCTCTCCTGCTCCACTTCCCCTAGAAAATATTGGAACCTATTTTGACACTAACATAAAATAAGCTTGGAGACTGCATTTCCTAAGCTGGAAACATAACAGGAGTATTGTAAGTATGGAAAGAAAAATGAATGTTCTCTTTCCAGCTGTTTTGATGTATTTTTGTGCATTTTAAATGTTGGTTTGTAATTGCTGTTATACTACATAATATAAGCATTGTAGCATTGTAGTTTTTGGGATTCACACATAAAAATCAGTTGGGGGTGTTTTAAAACCTAGGTTTGTTGTGGCAATTCCACTCGTACCCAGGTGTGCCCTTAAAGGGCTGGTACTTCCTAATGTTTACCTGAGTTGGCTGCTGTTCTGATGATATCATAGGAGTTCCTCATGGGCATTTCAATCCCGTCATTTGCTTGCATCGTCAGATGTGAATGCTAATGTACAGACTACACCGAATGTCAAGTTTCTTTTGTTAACTGGCCACCCAGTTTAATTGGTTTAGGGAAAAGATGGGTTGAGATTGGTTTTGTTGAAATCATCCCTCCTCGTGTTTCTGTGGGAACGACTGCAGCAGCTTCAGTTCCTGACAGGTATTCTGCCCCCATATCTGTCTCCCAATCCTACAGAGTTTGACATTTGTCACGGCTCAGGGAAGGCTTCTCATTTCCTATCAGGTTTTTTTTTTTTTTCCCCAGCTTCAAGCATTCTACGATGAGTGTCAAACTCGCCGCATCACATTGCCATCACGTGATGTATCGCAATGTTTTTTTTCTCTTCGCAGAGCTGGGGTGGGTGTGGCCTGCATGTGACAATATCCAGCCTGCGGGCTGCCAGTTGGACACCCCTACTCTGACGGGTGTCAAACACAAGTTCATTGAAGGCCACATCAGGGTTGGGTTGTGTTTGACCGTGTGTGTGTGTGGTGAGCTCATTGTCACTTGTGTTGGGGGTGCCTGTGGTGGCCCGAGCATTCTGCCAGCAAAAACAGGTTCCTGAGCTCCATTTTCATCTGTGACAGTTTCCTGCAACCTTCTGCCAGCATAAACGGAACTCGGGACCGCGGCCCTCGCGAGCTCCATTTTTACTGACAGAGGCACCATGGGCCAGTCCTTTGTTGTTTCCAGGGTGGCTCCGCAGGCTGGATCCGGCCCCTGGGCCTTGAGTTTGACATCCCTGCTCTGCAACCAACTGCTGTAGCTGATCACAGTGGTTCTCTCAATTCCTATTTTGCTAATACAGGTAGTTCTCAGCTTACCACCACAACTGAGCCCAAAATTTCTGTTGTTAAGCAAAATAGTAAGTGAATTTATCTTCATTTTATGACCTCTCTTACCAGTTGTTAAGTGAATCACCGCAGTTGATAAGTTAGTAACATGGTTGGTGAATTATTAAGACTTCAATAAGTTAGTAACATGGTTGATGAATTGTTAAGTGAATCTGGCTTCTCTGTTTTTTCTTGTCAAGAGGTTGCAAAAGGTGCTCTTGGACACAGCAATGTCATCAGCATCTCAGTTGCCAAGCATCTGAATTTTGATTACATGATCATGGGGATGCCATAAAGGTCATAATTGTGAAAAACGGTCATAAGTCACTTTTTTCTTTGCTATTATAACTTTGAATGGTCATTAAATGAATTGTAAATTGAGGACTACCTGTACTCTCAAGGCCAGGATTTTTTAGAAGGCTATGTCCCAGTCTTCATTACAGAACATCCAATTTGCATCAGTCCCATTGGTGCTTCAGACACAGCGAGCTGTGATCTCACCTCATGCTGAGGTGTGGGGATTTAATTCTCCCCTCTCAACTGAAAATACCTGTAATGGGTCAGCCAAATGACATGTTACACCTGTCAAAAAACTTTTTGCTTGTCAATTGCCATAGCTACGCCTGCTGCCTGTCCGAATTTATGCACATTCCGTTTTATTAAAGAGTTTTAATCACTATAAACTAATACAAACTAAACTTAATGAGAATAAAAGTAAGAAAAATGCATAAACAAAGAAAAGAGAAAGATAAGAGCATAAGAAAGAAAAATATATATGTAAAGAAGTGATTTCCAGCCTTCGTCACAAAGTAAGTTAGTGATTCTCTATGGTTAGAAACATTTATTATTTCATCCAAAATTCCACCTCTTTATCTGTAAAAAAATCCATGCAACATCATTTTTTCAGTCCTGATGTCACCCCAAAATCCCAAGGGACTGCTAACAATGTGTCTTGTTTTAATGTTAATAAAAAAGCTCAACTTTATTCTTTTTATTTCTAACCATATTAATCTTCATTCAAATATTATCATGGGACCTGTTTTTTTCCATTTCTTCTTTATCCCATCAAACACAGTTCTTTAAGGCTATAATAAGCCTCTTTTATAAATCAAGTAGAGAAACATGATCCATGCCTTTGGTTTGTGCTTCTCTGTTAAATTTTAAGTAAATTTAAGCCAGTTTCTTTAGTAAATCCAGTGAAACATCCTTTTTTAAATAATTATCTTGGCCTGTCAGTTATACATCCACTTTTAAAATCATCTCTATCTTGTCAGATAAAATTTGTTTTATATCTGTCATTTCTTGAATAACACTGAAGAACATTTGGACATCTGTCCATAGAAGCAGAAATAATTACTGAGATTGTCAATATTGTAGCTAGCATTTTCTCAATTCATTTTTCAAACGTCACCTTTGTAATCACAATGAATTTTGCAATATTCTACTGGCTTGTAAATCTTTCCTCTACTTAATGTAATCCCCTCTAGTGTCTAGTTTTTGAAATAATGAAATTGCTTATCTTTCTTTTGTCTCGTAAAAATAAAAATCTAATTCCCATGAGAAGCATTTGGGAGCCCTCTACAGTATCACGAGAATAGCACCCCTCACAGAGTATAGGTAGTTTTAATGCTTAAGAGCAACATTCCCTATATCTCTGCTCTTAAAAAAGGGTTCTCTGTGAAAGAATTACAGTCCATTTTTATAGCATCCAGGGTAAGTTTTCCACCCAAAAAACCTGAATTTCTTCGAAAAGAAGTTATAGGGAAAATAGGCAAAGAACTGAGTTCAGATCCAAAGCTGTCTTCCTCAGAAGTCATAATGGCAGGTGTGGTGGTTGGCAAGTAATCTACTGTGGCATTCGTGAGTGGATTAACTAAGCACTCAGAAAATATTTGGCTTTCATTTGGATCTTCAGGTAGAAGTTTCTTGTACAAAGATGGCAACTGATAGTTCCCAGTACTATCTGTTATATTGGTAGTCAAAGAATTGCAGTTGTTAGTTCTCATAGATGATGTTTCTGTCTGGGTATTTTTGTATATGTGCCCATCTGTAAAAGCAAAGCCAAGTCTTTCAGTTAAGACTTCCTTTATTTGTAGAGTTTCAGGGTCTTCAGATCTGACTGGCTGGCTTAAAAACTCTGTAGAATTGGACCTTGATTCATCCTTAATCAAGAGAAATGAGAGAAAATGTTGAGTTTGATAATAATATACCTCTCTTTCTTTAAAAGCAAACATTTTTGCACAAATGTCACATTTATATAACTGCTTGGCACAATTGACATTCGTAAATTCTTGTATAAAGTGGGGGTTTTCATCATAATGTTTAACAGATTCTGAGGTTCATATGAGAATGTCACATCAATAAATTTGGCATGTGTTTTTCATCTGAAAAAAATATACTTTTGATCATAGGAAATCTTAGAAAACTGAAGTTAAAGTATTTATATTTATACTTTTTTAAGTATCTCAAATTTAAGGAAGATCTTTTTCTATTCAGAGACAAAAGTCAATCAGCTGAATTGGAGTAATCAAGTAGATTGGTCTACCTTTGTAGATGTGAATTCTTTTGCCCATTTAGAGTTGGCTGGATCTGGATACCAACCAAATGCCAGAGCAGAAAAGAGAGAGAAAATCCTAGTGGAAAAAAAATAACACAATGCAGCCGTTAATTTTAAGTGATAATAATGCCACAATTGTGGGGTGTGAAAATATAAATTATTAAACTAGGCAAAGCTACCATATATGAGACTCTTCTGGCATGAGTACAATGCATATAGTCTTCAACTTGTGAACACAATTGAGCCCAAAATTTGTGTTGCTAAGTGAGAAATTTCTTAAGTGAGTTTTGCCCCCATTTTGTGACTTTTCTTGCCACATTTGTTAAGTAAATAAATTACTGCAGTTGATAAGTTAGTAACATGGTTATTAAGTGAATCTGGCTTCCCCATTGACTTAGCTTGCCAGTAGGTTGCAAGAAGGGATCACATGACCTTGCAAAAGGACAGTGCAACTGTCATAAACATGAACCGATTGTCAAGCACCTGAATATAAACCACATGACCACGGGGATGCTGCAACAGCCCCAAGGGTGAAAAAATGGTCATAAGTCACTTTTTTTCAGTGTCATCATCACTATGTGAGCTATTCGAGGACTACCTGTACGTTTGCTTGCAAGATGAGGTTTGTGCCCTATAAATTGTGAAGGTCTGATGTGATCTGCTTCAGATAGCAGATTTGGGTCATTGTAAAAGCGCAGAAAGCTGCCAATTATTATTCCTATAAGGAATTTGTTATTTGACTTTTCTGTCTTGTTAAAGTGGGAACCAGTTTCAAAGCCAGCTTGGTCTAGTGGCTTAAGGCAACATTCCCCAACTTTTCTGGCTCCGCGGATCAGCAAGGAGGAAAAAATGGTTTACTGCGCACAACTTAATCTTGCGCATGAGCAAATGGAGCTTTGTGCACTGCTGCTTTCATGGACCAGGGGTTTGGGAACCTTGATTTATGGCACTTGGCTAGAAAACAGGAGACTGTGAGTTTTAGACCTGCCTTAGGCATTAAAACAGGCTGAGGTGACCTTGAGCCAGTCACTATTTCTCAGCCCAACTCATCTTACAGGGGTTGTTATTGCCGGGAAAGTAGGGGGAAAAATGTATTCGGGATTATCCAAAGCATTTGAGGGCAGGACAGGAAGCAGTGGATGGAAACTAACCAGTGGTGGGATTCAAAAATTTTTACTACCAGTTCTGTGGGCATGACTTGGTGGGCATGGTGTGGCTTGGTGGGCGTGGCAGGGAAAGGATACTGTAAAATCCACATTCCCTCCCCACCCCACTAATTTGCTTTCCAGCTCCGTTTCCCTGTGCAAGGCAACAAAAGAAGACCCAGCCGATCAGCTGGGACTCGAGGCAGAGCATAGATGGGGGTGGGGCCAGTCAGAGGTGTTATTACGAACTACTCAAAATTTCCGCTACCGGTTCTTCAGAACTGGTCAGAACCTGCTGAATACCACTTCTGAAATTAATTTCAGGAGAGGACCAGCCTACAGAGAAATTTTCTGACAGTGAGAACGATCAAATCAATGAAACAGCTTGTCTCTCTAGAAGATATGGGTGCTACCCCACTGGAAGTTTCTAAGAATAAATTGGACAGCCATTTATCCAGAATGGTATATAAGGTGTCCTGCTTGAACAGAGGGTTGGACTAAAAGACCCACAAGTTCCCTTCCAACTCTGTTATTCACTTTGTTCACCATCTTATTTACAAAAAATATAATAAAAGGGGGAGGGGATATAAATTAAATGAATAAATAATATTCATTAGTGTTTACTTTTCTCTCTCTCCCAAAAGAAAGTTTAAGAAGGTGGCCGCTCTATAAGCATTGGATGATCATCCTCTACGTATTTTCAATGTATGTATGTTTGCCTAAGCCCTTTCTGGTTGGCTTTTGTGTTCTTAGTGGAGTGGTAGACATTCAGTAGAGAGGCTGTTAAGATAAAGGAAAGGAAGAAGCAACTAAAAAGACAGAAAGATAATATTAGAGCATTCATGTTTAAAACAAGGGTCTTTTTGTAAAGTGCCCTTTGGTTTCCAAAAATGAAACATTATATCCATGGAATCATCAAGATGCAGGGCAGGGGTGGGTTTCTACCGGTTCTGTCCACCTCTGTAGAACTGGTAGCTCTGAAGAGCAGCAGACATCGAACCAGTTCGATGTCTGCTGATGTTTTTGCCCACCCGCCTGCCTGGGCTCTTACCTGATCTTTATTTCCTGATTTTTCAACCTCAGCTGCTGTGCAAGGCACAGCTGCAGTTAAAAAACCAGGAAAAAAGGGCTTTTTCAAAGGCTGCTTCTCTGCACGCAGCGCTGCTCAGCTGCCCAGGCACCAAGCTGATGACGATTTGCAGGCACGCGCGCAGCATGCAGGGAAGCACATCGCATATCACCGAACCTCGCTAGTCACTGAACCAGTAGTTAACCCTGTCAGATCCCGTCCCTGATGCAGAGTTGGATGCACATGCATATCCAGAGATAAAGAGCTGAAATGTATGGGTGCATTGGAACTGAACAAGGCAAAGTACAATTAAAGGCAGAGCACTGAGAAGAATCATCATGAAGAATGAACATAGTGTTGAAGGAATGAGCTGGAGCAGATTGCTGCGTGGCAGCTGCTGAAGCGACGGGGAGAGTGCAGGATTGCAGGAGGTGAGTCAGAAAGCCTCTGCGCCTGTGCAAAGTGTGTATTTGGTGCATGCGCCTGCGCAAAGTGTGTGCATGTGCGCAAAGTGTGCCCAACCCACACCCACCAAACCAGTGGTAAAAATTGTTTGAAACGCACCACTGATCTGAAGTTGTTGAGAAAGGTAAGATACAGGCTGTGTTTGCTGTGGAGGAATTTAGGTTTTTATGGGTCCACAAGCAGCCATTAATAGCCTCCCTGTTGGTATTAAGCTTTTAAAATTAAAGAAAAATCATCCTGCTTAACTTCACCCGACATGTTTCAACTCATTCTGGATATTTTTACAATCAAGGGAATGCTTTCCCTTGTGAATTATCCTATTTAATTCCATTTTTATTGTGTTCTTATTTTATGTCACTCTATATCTAACAAACACTAATCTAAGGAAAGCCAGTTTGGTGTATTGGTTAAAGCATCAAGCCACAAACCAGGAGACTGTGAGTTCTAGTCCTGCCTTAGGTCCAAAACTGTCAGATGACCTAATCAGTTTTCCTCAGCTTTGGGAAGGAGACAATGAAGACAAAGAAATTTTTGAAAAATCTTGCCAAGAAAACTGAATGCACCTGTCCAGGCAGTCTCTGAGAATTAGACATGATTAAACATTAAAAAAAATCAAATACAAAAAAATCTGGATCACTTACTTTTGCCGGACAACTAGTATATAGCATAAGAAGACAGAAAGTCCAATAATAAGGAAAATGGCTACAATTGGAACCCAGTGAGAAGCATGTATAAATCCACCTGCTATATTAAGACAAAAGTACAGGTATTAAAACATTACAACTTAGAATCTAAGGCTTAGATTAACCAGAATTTAGAAACCTATTTCTTTTTGAAGACATTTATTTAATTTATTTAGTCTCCTACAGCTTGTTTGGATGAGACCCATGACACATTACTATGTAAAAAACATGTTACTATAGGTAGCTTCAACTTATGCCTGATTGCTTAACGACCATTCAAAATCACAGGGCTCAGAACAGATGGTTTATAGCCCATAAAGCACTTTTGTTCATCCTAAAAAATGTCACATCACATCATTACCCCCTATGGTCACATGACATTTTGGATGCCTGATAACTGGCTCTCTTTATGACCAGTTGTCCCATGGCCACAATTTGTAAAGTTTTTTTGGCTGGTTTCTAGTTAAACCCTGCCCTCCCCCACCCATTTGAAAGAATGGGTTCGTGCTTGTGATTGTGCCATTCACTTAATGACTGCTGAAAAATGGTCATAAAACCAGAACTGGTCACATGGGTGCCTCAACTTATAGTCATAACAACTGGTCCCAATTGTGGTTGTATGTGGAGGATTATCTGTTTATTAAAGCAACCACCCTGGATTCTTTCCTATATAGCATGGGTGTCAAACTTGCTGCGTCATGTTGCCATCACATGATGTTTCACAGTATTTTTTCCCCTTCACAAAGCTGGGATGGGCGTGACCTGCACATGATGCAATCCAGCTTGTGGCCCTCCAGTTTGACACCCCTGCTATATAGTAATCCCAACTTTCCAATTGGAGAAGATAATAACTTTTGCAGCTTATTATCTAAAAATCAAAGCGTTTCACCTAACGTGTTTGCATGAAAAAGATAAACCTCAGCCATTATACTCCTAATGGTGACATATTACAATTACTTTTTATGTAGATCAGCTCTTCGTTCCCTTTCGGGCTTTCTCCAGCATTCGTAGAAGCCGTCATCCAAATAACAAAGGAAGCACCAGTCTCTATGTTTTTTATATGAAAGGGCTGTGGGGCTGGTTTAGAGATCTCTGGAAAAATTAAAAGGTGAAAGCATAATTGTTTCATAGCATAAGCTCTTATCAAATCAAGCTGTATATCTTTGCCTTTGTGATTTAAGGCAACGTCCATTTCTTTGGGCACAGAGGAATGCATCGAGTTTTGGTCACCACACTGTAAAAAGATGTTGAGGCTCTAGAAAAAGTGCAGAGAAGAACAACCAAGATGTTTAGGGAACTGGAGGTTAAAACATAAAATGAATAGTTGCAAGTGCTCAGCATGGCTAGTCTAGTGAAGAGAAGGACCAGGGGAGACATGGTAGCAGGGTTCCCATGTTTGAGGGGCTGCCACAGAGAGGACGGGAGTCAAGCTATTTTCCAAAGCACCTGAAGGCCAGACAAGGAATAATGGATGGAAACTGAACAAGGAGAGATTCAACCTAGAAATAAGGAGAAACTTTCTGACAGTGAGAACAATCAACCAATGGAACAGCTTCCTCTCGGAAGTTGTGGGAGCGCCATCACTTGAGACTTTCAAGAAGAGATTGGACTCCCATCTGTCAGAAATGGTGTAGGGTCTCCTGCTTGGGCAGGAGGTTGGACTAGATGACCTTCAATGTCCCTTCCAATCCTGATTATCTGTTATCTGTTATCTGAATACCTTTAATTACTGACTGAAAGCTATTGATAGAAGAGAATATTTATAGCTCAGGTTGAACTGGTGCCCTCTGAGCTTGATAGGCTTTCTTGTAGGCATTGCATTACCCAACTAGGTAACATCAGCAGTGCTGGAAGGAACTAGAGTTTGCTCTCTTTTTCTACCAGTAGCTTGCCCTGTCAGTGTTGGTAGGAGCAGTCTTGGTTGTTCCTTGATTAGGCTAGTGTTTACTGTTAGTTTATTTGTCTGTGTTGCTACTTTATTGACTGAAAGTTGCCTGCCCCTCATTTTTAGTACTCTATGCATTTTGCACTTTAAGAGTTAAAGTTATTAATTTTTATAAGGTACCTACCATGGACATCTGGGGGTACAGAAGAGAATTGTTTCTGCAAATAAATCTTATAATTAATGATACACCCCATCCTCTGATGTTCTGGAACTTCTCTCCAGGAGACCAAAATGCTCCCATCTTCCATAGTTACATTCACAATCTGAGGTCCCATTAATGGAGCTACAAAGGAAATCTTTGTGAAAAAGTTGATCATCTTAGATCAGAGTTCCCCAACATTTCTGGCTTTGCAGGCTGGGGGGTGGGGGGGAGGAGAGAGGGGATGGTTCCGTGTGAGTGGTCGGCAAGCACACACATGCACTTGCAACTCCATTTGCATGAATGGCATGAACGTGTGCCTCTGTCACTCACTTAAATGAAGCATGTGAGAATGCACTTGCCGACTGTTTCCACGGCCCGGTTGTAAACTCTTCATGACCCACTAGTGGACCATGGCCCACAGGTTGGGGACCCCTGTCTTAGATGATCTCAAGCCTTAAACCAGATATTTAAACCAGATATTTTTACCTTTTGCTGAGGTATTTTCTGTGGTCGTAGCTGCTTTTCCTGCTCTGTCCTGATAGAGTGCAAACACACTGATGTGGTAGCATATGTTGGGCTTTAAATTCTCTAGAAATTAGAAAGTTGTCTTTCAGGCATAGCCAGGGGTGGGATTTAAATTTCTTAACAACCGGCTCTGTGGGCGTGGCCTAATTTATGGGTGGGGCTCAGTGGTCATGTGACTGGGTAGGTGTGGTTTGCTGACTGTGTGGCTTGATAGTCACGTGAGTAGGTGGGCATGGCTTGTATGTAAATATTGTAAATATTTAATTTTTTATTTTAAAAAAGAGCAACTTTTACCCAAAATCAAATAAAGCAGGCAGGCAGATTGAGTTGCTCACAGAATCACAGATTCACTAAGAGATCTATCTTTCTGCAATCTGCTAGCTGAGTCTGCACTGAAAAATAGAAACTTCAGTCCTAAGGAAGGTTCAGCTCTGTTTTTAGATGAGCTCGAAAGCAAGAAATCCAGTGATTTCCTGCTTTCTAGCTAAACTAAATCTCCCAGCACAGCAGAACAGCTGATGGTTGGGGGAAAAAAAGAAAAATAGCAATTTATCAGGTAAGTTTGATGGCACACATGCCAGGTAAGGAATGAGTGGATGGGGAGGGGCGGGGCCAGCCAGTGGTGCAATTTTCCAGTTCTCTCTGGGCAGAATCATAACAACCAGTTCTATAGAACTGGTCCAACCAGGTAGAATCCCACCCCTGGGCATAGCTGACTGCAGTGTTTTGCAATTTTAAGAGGAGAGTGGTTTTCTTTTTTTCAATGCGATGTTTGCAAATCATCAATTGGTTGTTATAGAGTAGACATAGAGTCATCCTAAATTCTAGATTTAGATAACCATTTCTAATGGTGCTGCTGGAAGCTAACAAATTCTATTTTTTTCCTTAGTTGGTTTCCCCCCCTCAACTATGGTAGCTTTAAGCTGTGCGGACTTCAACTTCCATAATTTCCCAGTCACTGCTTCTTGGTCCTCTATCCTAAAGACAGGGGTGGGATTCTACTGGTTGCACCTATTCACTAGAACCAGTTGTTCTGGTGTTGCTTACAGAAACTGCCTCTCCGTTAACCCTTATTACGTTCTTGGCAGGACTAGACTTCCTGTCTCAGGAATGTCTCTGGAGTGTTTTTTCCTCTTCTTTGCTGGTACTTTGCTTGTGTGGAGTGACCATTCAAAGTTACAATGGCACCGAAAAAAGTGACTTATGACCGTTTTTCACACTTGTGACTGTTGCAGCATCCCCACAGTCACGAGGGGCCAGGCGAGGAGATGCGTGCCTCTATGTGAGTGATGTTGAGTTGGCCACACCCAGCTAGTCACATGACCACCAAGCCACGCCCACCAACTAGCCACACACAGAGAACCGGCTGTTTAAAAAATTGAATCCTACCCCTGCCTAAAGACCACATGTTTAGGTACATTTTCTGTGTCTCAGATAAATTTAGGAAACATTTGCACTTGAGGGATAAAAGCGCATGCAGACTTGCTTCTGTTGGATTGATTATCAATAAGAAAATGCTATTTTGTTCATTAACAAAACTAAGCTCCTTTTTTTGGAAGTTTGCAGAATGAAATTATATGATCAAACAGAAGCAACATGTATTCTTGTAAAATTATCCATCTGTAGACCAAAAACCTTGGGAAAAGACTTTAGGACAGAGGTTGTAAATGCGTCATTAAGTATGAAAAACAGTCATAAGTCTGTTTTTCACTGCTGTTGTAACTTCAGACAGTCAGTAAATGAATGATTGTAAATTGAGGATTGCCTGTAATCCATTCCAGCATATCATCTATTACGTTGGGTTGGGTAAGGTTGTGCAATGCTGAACAGAGACTTAAATGTGTGAATGTTTAAAAGCAGCACTCGTTTGCAATCGCCTGTCTAAACTTTCTCATTAACAATGTGTTTTCCTGCAATATGGGCTTACCTTTGATCACTGTGCAATTAGAAACAGGAATTTTAAACCATGCCGGGGAGGGGTTCCTGTGATAGTCTTGAGGGATCTCTACCCATTCAACTATGTATCCGTTGATGGAAGAGGAAGGTGCTGTAGGTACTTCCCATTTAACAATTATTCTCTCATTGTCCATGGATGTGGCGGAGACCCGGTTAGGTGGTAGCAGTTCTTTGAAGAGAAAAGAAACCCAATAGTTGTATTCAGCTCAACCGGAATGCAACTTCATCAGCCCTGAAGACATTTAAATTTAGAAGTGGAAATAACACTCATTGAGATGTTAGTAAGATGGAATAAGATTTGGAACACCACAATGGAACTATAAGTCATCAGTGATCTGTAACATTGAACTAAAACAAGGGTCTTCAAACTTGCTAAGTTTAAGACTTGTGAATTTCAACTCTAAGAATTCCTTAGCTAACATGACTGGAGGAGGAATTTTGGGAACTGAAGTCCACAAGTCTTAAAGCTGTCATGTTTGAAGACCCCTGAACTAAAGTCATGCCACAAAAAAAATCATTAATAGGTAATGCAAAAGAAAATTAAACTGAATAACCTTTATCTGTTGAATTGGTACTATTGTATTACGTTATATGGTGAAGGAATCAAATTCATGTTATTTATGGATCAAAGCAAAATCCATCCCTGGAATTCTTTCTGTGGCCAATAACTAACATTCGATTAACTTAATGAGAAAAAAATGTACCTTACCTGAAATTCCCAATTTTGTGGTTATGTAGACAGACGGGGAGACTCCCCGTGAATTCTTCGAATGAAGTGTTATGTTATAATCTGCCTTAAGGGAGACGTGCGAGAAAACAGTGTGGGTGGTCACACTCATTTCTGCAGTTCTAGGTGGCATTTGGTTGAGGTTTAGAAATATCACTTGATAATGGAAGTTTTGGCTTATTGTTCCTGATACATTTACTGACTGTAAAAAAAAAAAGAGAGAACATTTTTGCATGTTAATTTAGAATACAGGACATGGGGACTAGAACCTGAGAGATATTGGGTTCAAAATTCACTCTGTCATGAAGAAGTATCCTTCTCTGATTGATTTTTCTCTATGGCTGGTCAAAGAGGGGCTAAGGTAGAGAAGGAGACGAGTCTTCTGTAGCTTTCTAGAAGAGATGAAGAAGGTACTTTTTGACCCCATCTGTCAATTTGCACAGGAAAATGCAGCATTGATGGCTGCATTCTTTCACAACTATATTCTGAATTGCAGATACCTCCTTTTCCAAATCAGAATAAGATATGTACAAAAATGTTTACCTTCCAGAAGAGAGTGATGTTCTGCATTTTGGAAACGGTCTCCTTCTTTAAATACCAGACATCAACAGGTTCAAATGGCACTGGGAACCAAGAAAAATGGCCTTAGAATGTAATGTTTCTATCAATTTGGGAGCCAACTTTGCCAAGTGTTGGGCAGCTGGCAGGAAACAAATGGAAGAATGCTATGGATACTTGGCAATCAAGGGTTTACCCATTCTAACAAAAGAAGTAATGATTTAGCTTTACCAACTAGGAAATTTCCCCAAAGTTACCAAAACTCAGACCATAGATAGAAATTCTTCAAAGTATGATGTCAGCGGATCTTCATCATTGATAGTACCTTTAAAAAGGGAGGGGCTAGGACAGTGGTGGCTAACCTTTTTGGGCTGCTGTGCTAAAAATTGCGCTCATGCTCATTTGCGCATGCTCGCATACCAGCACCCAGAAGGCAATGTGCATGGGCCTCACCCCCCCGTACATGCACATGTGATTTTCCCCCATCGCCACCCCCTTACCAGCACTGGGCCTGTTTTGCCACTTCCGATGTTTCCGGAAATACAGAAAGTGGCGAAATGGGCCTGTTTTTTGGCCTCCAAAGGTTGCAGAGGCTTTCCTTGAGCCTCTGGGAGGCCGGAAAAGGCCTCAAATGGGATGAAAATCAGCTGGGAGGCATGCGCATGCGCAGTGAGGTAAATTTGGCTGGAGCTCACGTGCCCCACAAATGGCTCTACGTGCCACCTGCGGCACGTCTGCCATGGGTTCACCATCACGGGCTGGGAGATATCAACATCCCCTGCCACACAATTTATTTTCTATTTTTTCCAGATATCTGCAGGTAGTCCTCAACTAACAAGTTTGTTTAATGACCATATGAAGTTACAACAGCATTGGGGAAAAAAGGGATTTATGACCGTTTTTCACACTTACAACTGTTGCAGCACCCTCATGGCCAAGTGATCAAAATTCAGACGCTTGGCAACTGATTCATATTTATGACAGTTATAGTGTCCCAGGTGATCACCTTTTGCAACCTTTGGTCAAGCCAGGTCAATGGAGGAGCCAGATTCACTTAACAACTGTGTTACTAACTTAACTGCAGTGATTCACTGAACAACTGTGGTAAGAAAGGTCATAACATGGGGGCAAAGCTCACTTAACAGGTGTCTTATTTAGCAACAGTAATTTTGGTTTGTGATTGTAAGTCGAAGACTACTTGTATATTAATATCCCATCTGCAATAAGGGATACAGATAATCCTTGACTTACAACCACAATTGAACCCAGAATGTATGTTGCTAAGTGAGACATTTGTTAAGTGAGTTTTGCCCCATTTTATGACCTTTCTTGCCATGGTTGTTAAGTGAATCACTGCAGTTGATAAGTTAGTAATGCAGTTGTTAAGTGAATCTGGCTTCCCCATTGACTTTATGTTGTGGTTAGCCAGCAGCACGTGTGGACAGCTAGGGAGAGCGAGGACTCCGATGAGGGGCTAGGACCATTAGGAGGTGGACTGCTGCCTTCAGAGATTGTGGGGGATGGCAGCAGCGATGAGGTTCCCGAGGAGCCTGTGCCAAGTGTGCGTGCGTGCAGGGTTGCTCGTAGGAAACAGCAGCTACAACAGCATGGGCAACTCAGGAGCAAGGCTGCAAGGTAATGGCCCCTCCTTCAAGAAGATAACAGGCAGCTGTGCAGCGAATATTCTTTGTAGGAAGCAAATACGTTTTGAAACTCAGCCTTGTGGGCATTACAGTTGGTATTTGAAGACTTTTGTGTTGTAAACTGTTTCATATCTTGTTTTTTTGGCAGCCTTGCAAAAACTTGGCAAGGCTCTTTCTTGTCGGAGCTAATTAGTTGGAAGCAGCCTTTTATCTGTGAAGAAACAGGATTCGTTAATGAAACAGTAAAAGGTTGTGCTGCTACCTTTGTCTTGTATTTGCTCTCTTGGAACCAGGTTTGGTTCAGAACACTTTGCTTGTCAGAGAGTTGCAATAGGTGATCATATAACCCCCAGGACACGGCAGCAGTCGTAACTATGGACCAGTTGCCAAGTGTCTGAATTTTGATCACATGATCCTGGGGATGCTACAAAGATGGTAAGTGTGAAAAACAGTCATAAGTCACTATTTTCAGTGCTGTTGTAATTTTGAATGGTTGCTGAATAAACTGTTGTAAATTGAGGACTACCTGTAACTGATCTCAGGTAGTTTCAGTCTCAGCTTAGGGTTAGAGAAGGAGCCATGCTAGATGTGATGCTGAAGTTGGTGTCATTCCAGCTAAACCATAAGCAGCATATATTTTTATACATATAAGCAAAGTTTCAACTTAAGCGTTATCTTTACCTCCAAATATATCACTGAAGCCCAATAGGTCTCAGAGGCACTCTTGAAAAATGAATTTTAAAAATGAGTGATCGCCAGGGTTTTGGCTGGAAATGTGTTTATTTGCCAATAAACAGAGATTTAAGATTAATTTGGAGGGATAGAAAATACCCACAAATGACTAGAGAGGATGGAGCAAAATAACCATCCTTATTTGTCTTAGAAAATGGAATTTGACTGCTATCAACCCCCCCCCCATTTTGTGCATGAGCAAGTGCTTGTGGCAGCCATTTGTGAGAGTGCTTGAGCATAGACGTCCCTCCCTCACTTAGTTTTTTTCCATTTCTCCCTAAGTTCCTGTGACATTATAGCCTGGCCTGAATTAGTTATCCATGACTTATTTTTATATCAGTAATAAAATAAATCTTAGACGTGTGGAGTTTTTATTTTACTACCTGCTTCTGTTAGAAATGCTGGGCTCCAGTCACTCCATACACCCTGTTCCAGAAGAAGCCTGCAGGAAACTTGGAATTCGTATTTTATCTTTGGCTGCAGGTCATGAAGATTGTATCTTTTAGCATTTAGATTTTCAAGCTAGCATGAAAAAGAGATGAAAGCACGCAGACACAACTTAATAAAAGCTGTTTTTCTCTGGTAATTGCAATTCCTCTGAGACACAAAAAAGCTCTATTTACACTCAACAGAACCCTGCAACAATCCTGTAACTGGCATAAGATGCCCCAGTTGGGCACTGCAAGAGAGACACAGGCTCTTCTAAATTAAATGGCAGACCTGGCATAAGCATTCACATTTGTTCCTAATTACATGCTGGGACCAAATTATTTTGTGAACACAAATCTCCATCTTGTTTCTCCTCTGTACAGACGTGTGAGCCTTCTTTAAAATTGTCTGTCACTAATGAACATTATCTATTAGGACCTCACTTATGAGACAAGGAAGAATTGCAAAACTATTTTTATCATTAGTTGGATTCAGACATTGCACTATATCAGTGGTGGCTAACCTTTTTGAGCTCCTGTGCCAAAAATTGCACTCCCATGCCAGCACCGAGAAGGCAATGCACATGCCCCCCCTGCCCCCTGCGCATGTGCACATGATCCCGCCCACGCCACCCCCTTACCTTCATTGTGTGCCTCCCAGCTGATTTTCGGCCTCCCAGCAGCTCGAGGAAAGCCCCTGCAGCCTTTGGAAGCCAAAAAAACGGGCCCATTTTGTCACTTCCGATATTTCCAGAAATACAGGAAGTGATGAAACAGGCTTGTTTTTCGGCCTCCAGAAGCTGCAGAGGCTTCCTTCAAGGCTCTGGGAGACTGTAAAAGGCCTCAAATGGGTCAAAAATCAGCTGGGAGGCATGTGCATATGCAGTGCAGGTCAGTTTAGCTGGGGCTCGCATGCCTGCACAAATGGCTCTGCATGCCACCTGTGGTACCCGTGCCATAGGTTCACCATCATGGCACTATATCATGCCTTTCTTAACTGTTGTTATTTGCAGATGCCACACTGATTGGATCAACACATCATGCCAGCAGAGAGACATGGAAATTTTTGCAGCTTTGCTTGTATTTTGGCTTCCAAGCTCCATGAGGGGATGAGTCTGGCGATGCATTGATATCAGCAGTTGGACAGGCCTAATTTTTTTTTTTTTTTAATTTTTTGGTGGCTAGAGATGATTGCATTTTCCTTGCAGCAGCTTAATGTATCTATTTGGGAATAGAATAGAATAGAATAGAATAGAAAAGAATAGAATAGAATAGAATAGAATAGAATAAACAGAGTTGGAAGGGACCTTGGAGGTCTTCTAGTCCAACCCCTGCTTAGGCAGAAAACCTTATACACATTCAGACAAAGGTTATCCAATCTCTTCTTTAAAATGACCAGTATGGAGCATTCACACTTCTGGAGGTGAGTTTTCCATTGATTAATTGTTCTAAATGTCAGGAAACTACTTCTTAGTTCTAGGTTGCTTCTCTCCTTGATTAGTTTCTATCCATTGCTTATTGTCTGCCCTCAGGTGCTTTGGAGAATGGCTGGACTCCCTCTTTTTCCACCTTATTTGAGTAGCAGGGGTAACACATACATGTTTTTGCCATCAAATTAAAAAAAGTATAATCTGGAAAGCTTCTGGAGACCAGAAATTCAAGATTGGAACAAGTTTATAGCATAGCCTGAGAGGGTTGCTCATCTCTGTACTAAGGCTTGTTTCTATATCCTGTAACACAACTGTCAATGAACAAAACATGTTAAGCAAAACCCAACTATATTATGGCTTAGTAAAGGCCAGGTCACATCGCCCGACGGATGAAAAACGTATGTAAAAAGGAACAGCGGACAAGCAAATTTTCCATCCGTTGTTATCCGCTCTCAAAAGTGCCCAAATTTGCATAAAGAGAACGGACAACAACGGACGGGGGGAGGACGTATTGCGGATATAAAACGGATGCTCAATGGAAGCCTGGCGGATGAAAGCAGATGGAAGCAGATGGCACGTCCGCAGGGCTTTCCGGGGGAGCAGAGCAAAGGGACGCATAATGGAAAAAGCGGATGCAGAGCGGATGAAGCCGTGCAGAGTGGATGCAGAGCGGATGCAGAGCGGATGGTAGCGGATGCCTAGCGGATCACTGCGCATGCGGGGAGGAAGCATTGCGTCAGCCCCACGGATATAAAAGGAGCAGCTCACAAGCAGGTCACCATTCAGAAGAAGACCTGCTGCTAGCACATCTTCATCACAGACATCTTCATCACAGACATCTTCATCATGGGGAGAAGAGGAAGCCTGTGCATCTTCTGCCAGCCCTGGCAAGAGGGATAGATCCACCATCACCCCCTGCGCTGACTCTGCTGCTGCTGGTGCTGCTTCTTCTCTACTGCTGCTGCTTCTTCTGCTGCTGGTGCTGACTCTGCTGGTGCTGGTGCTCTCTGCTGGTCTCTCCTGCTGCTGCTGTGATGGACCAGCCCCAAAGCCTGAAAACCCTGATGCTGAAGGCCCTGCCAGAGGGAGGAAGAGGCAAGGCAAGGAGAAGGAGAAGGGAGAGAGGAAGCAGTACTCCATCGCAGAGGAGCATGAGGAGGAGGTGCTGGAGTGGCTGAGGAGAACGAGTATATGTGGAGGAAGGGCCACAGGCTCTATCAAGACACCAAGTGAAAGCAGGTGGCTTGGAGCAGAAGGCGGAGAGCCTGGGCTACACTTCAGTTGTCAGCACTCCTCGGTTGGTGGAAGCATATGCACACCTGGTACAGGAAGCTGCCACTGAAGAAGTCTGGCCAGGCCATGGTCAAGCTCCCGAATGGGAGACCTATGTCATGGCAAAGTGCAGCTTCCTGGAGGGTGAGGTCCGCCACCGAGGAGCAGGCCTCTGTCTACCCTCACTCTCAGGCAAGCCACAGACAGCCAGTCCTCTTCTGGCCAGGCGAGCGACCATGTCCGGACAGGTGTCCACAGAGCGCCGCAACAGAGACTCCCTGACAGCTGCACACCCTGTGCCGGAGGACGTGGAGGATCTCTCACACACATGGAGAAGAAGTAGCAGCGACCACAGGACCAACCACCCCACCCTCAGCTCCACTCCACAGAAAGCAGGCAGAGAGGCAGACCGGAGGACAGAGCCACACTGTCCTGCTGGAGATCAGGGGACACATCAAGCACACGCAGATCTCTTTTAGCTGGTACTTCGAAATTCCATCCTCAAACCTACGTGACCCAGACCCTCATGGACATGCCCGAGCCCCAGTACCAGGTGATGAAGGAGCGGATCACGGCGCTGCTGCACCACCTCCCAGGCCCAGCTGAACCTGCTCCCAACATCCAGGTCTGCTCTCTCACCCCAGCGATGTCACAGCCCTTCAAGGCTTTCAACAGCCCCTCTCCTACCAAGGCTACGGCTACCAGGAGTTCAGCAGCACAGGCAGCCCTTCCCAGTCCAGGCACAGATTCCTCGGATGCCACTGATGCCACCGATGCACTGATGCCACGATGCACAGATCCAGGCCGACGCCACAGATGTTTCCTCACACACCACAGACACCGTCACTGCGCCAGGTCACACCAGACATTCCACTAACTCCTCCTTCCTCTACCCAAAGCCAAGCCCGGCCTCAGAACATCTGTCATCGGTCCTGTGCCTGACATTCCAGGTCCTGGATGAAGGGCCTCTCAACTCACAGGACTGAGCCAGCTTTCTGAGAGCTTCCTGAACACACTCATTCCTGTTGTCCTCTCAGGGCCAGGCACCCAATGGCGCCTCAGACCAGCACTCCAGCCACTGCATCTCCACAGTCCCTGTCCCTTTACATCTGAGACGGTTGACTTTATCATTGCTTGGGACACTTTTCTTGGTTCCTTTTGCTTTTTAAATAAAGTCCTACACTTTACTGTTATTAATAAAGGTTTTCTTTGCTTCACACACTTGGTTCATTTCTTTTAACTTAATAAAGTCTTGGTGGAAACTTTTAGAAAATGGTTAAGCCTTTGCATGATTATGGGATGGGCAGGGATACTGTGGGTGGGTAATAGGTGGATGGGCAGGGTACCTGTGGGATGGGTAATAGCTGTGGGATGGGTAATAGCTTGGGATAGATAAGCTCCAGTGCAAGCATAGTGGGACTGTATGGTCCACCTCCCAGGTCCACACCTATGGACCTTTATTATCAATAACATGTAATCATTGATCACACATTTCAACATAAAAAAAAACTCTTTATTAATGCCCTATTCATTGTAGGCCACTCAAACAGAAATGGCACAATCTCATCAGTGTGATGAGACAGGCTCAAGGAAGCATCCATTATGCATCTACCTCCTGTCTTGCCATCCACTACTCCAAGCGGTGGAGTTGCACCAGTGTTTCAGGAGGTTGCGCTGCTTCTTCCCTTCACGTGAAGCTCTGTGGGGCCTGGTAATCCAAGTGTCTATACAGGTTTCGTCCTTGCCTCCATTACCAGGCTCCATGTCCCATTCCTCTTGTTGATGGTCCACAAGCCTGTCTGCAACACTAGTAGCGGCGTGCGCATGAGATTGTGCAGGATGTAGCAAGCTTCAACGATGCTCCTCACGGTCCGTGGATGATGCTGCATGGTGGTTGAGAAGTACCTTGAACCTGTTGGCCAGGATGCCAAGGCGTTCTCCACCACCCGTCTTGCCTGGACAGCCTGTAGTTGAAGATCCTCTCTTCAGGGTGAGGCATCTGGAAGTGTAGGGCTTCATGAGGTAGGTTCTGAGGAGAAGGCGTCATCCCCCATGATCAAGTAGGGCACATCTTGTGTGTCGTTCGGCAGAGGGTCTGGATCTGGGAACCCATGATGAGGCTGCGTTCCAGCCCTCCTTGAGGTCACGTGGCGTTGTATATCTGGGCATCTGAAGCTGACCCGTTGCCTGAAGCATCGATGTACATGAACTTGTAGTCAGCATCGACCATGGTGAAGAGGATGATACTGAAGAAGCCCTTGTAGTTGAAATAAGTGGACCCTGACTTGACTGGAGCTTTTGCAGGCCACGTACTTCCTATCTATGGCTCCAATGGTGTGGGGAAGTTCACCTCTGATACGCACTGTCTGCAAGTTTCTCCAGCTTGTTCAGTGGAGGACACTCGGAGGAGCTCCTGCAGGTATTCTTCGATGATGGCCTGCACACTTCTCTGACCACAAATGCTGATGGTGTTGTGTGACCCTCAAGCGTACGCATGTTTCTGTACGTGTCCCTGAGGCCAGGGTGGCGCAGAGTCAGTGCCACCGTTCAGCCCAGGGTCAGGCTGGGATGGAAGTTGGTGCTCTGCTTGGTCAACTGGGTCTCAGACACTCCAAATTTCATCAAAGATGGCTGGTGGCATCCTCATGAAGTTTCTGGAATGCACGTGTGTCTTCGTTCCTCAGCCTCCACCATCAGCTTGCATAGAGTCCAAACTCCACTGTTCTCCTGATCATCGTCGGACCCAGACAGCCGCCTCCTTTTGTTCCTGTAGAAAAGGTGAAAGAGGCCTGAAGAGAGCTTGGTTCTGGTGTTGAAGTGATGGTGGCTACCAAAAGGAGTGTGCATTGATCCATGTGGAGAAGATGGATGATGGTGGAAAGGAGCAGAGCAAGGCTGAAAGAGTTGCACACCAGGGCTGCTGGACTGAAAGTGAGATCCAGGTGATTTCCTCCCCCTTTTTATAGGAAATGTCGGGTTTCCGTAGGTGTCCTTCCGCATACTCCCAGGCATCCTCCAAGACATCTAAATATCCGAGATACATCCCTATATGAACGTTTTTTTCCGTTTTAATGCTTTATATCTGAGCTGCATCCACTTTCATCCTTTCTACGTCCATGCTATTAACGCTGTGTGTCCGTTCTGCGTCCGTTTCATTTCCTCCCTGTGTCCGTTTTCCGCTGGAGCGGATTTTGAATTGCGCAGATATGCAGCGGATGCCTAGCGGATATAGCGGACGCGTAACGGATGATGACGGACGCTAATGGATGTTCCTGTATGGCGTAGGATGTAATAAACTGGATGCAGTTGGATGATTCATCCACTCAACAGAGTTTATGTGCAGCTATCAAAACTTTTTTGAGCGGATGAAATCTTCAGTAGACGGATGGCTGGACGGATAGAGAGTATGAAAAACGTATGCAGTGAGTACACAACGGATGCATCGCGTTTTCCAATGGATGGCAAGGTTTTTTTAATGTTTTACATCCTCTTTGCATCCATTGGTGCAGTGTGACAGGGGCTTAAGATGTATCCATTCACTCATGGTCATTTGGAGAACCATTTGTTTTCTTTTGATGCTGAGAAGCATTCTGGATGCTAAATGTTATCCATCTGTACAAAGGAGTCAGAAGAGCAGATAGAGATCATGCTACTGATGTTGGTTAATAGGTACCCATTTGAAAGTACGTGTTAAATTCATGACAGGTTATGAATCCTAAATGAAAAATGAGATGAGTGCAGTATTAAACTCCCTGGCTGAGTAAGAACAAAAGGATGAGTCAATATATTACTATCAACCTTGCCTCTGGGGACATGATTTAGGTGGAAAGCACAGAAGACAATCAACAATCTGCTCATATTACATCAGGATATATATTGCATAAAACATGCCTTTGATTTCTTTTCTATTGGACGCTTACTATGTGACTGAAAACATTGACATTATATCTGTGTATCCCTAAGGCATCACATTAGTAATATAGAAAATAATGACTACATAATCATAAAAATTAAAATATCCTTACTCTCTCTCTTTATTTGTACTGTTGCCCAAAGACTGCAATAAAGTAATTTCATTTCATTTCAACCTTCCTACCGTAATCCAGGAATTACTGTGGATTGGTTGGTATCTCAGTCTAAAGCACTGTGTTTCTTGCTGATCTTGCCATAAGATGGTACAGTTTTGGGGAGCAAAGGCATCACAGCTTACTGAGAGGTTCACAGGAGGGTGAGGCTTCACTGTGTTGTGATGATCAGTGACGCACCAACATGAACAAAAACACAACATTATTTTCTGGAAATAAACTTCTGAGCCATAATAATAACACCATTATAAGAATCCTCAAGACCAGCCTATTTAATAATCCGATATCTTGTGACATGCAGTAATACATTAGATGCTTCTGAGAAGGCCATAAGTGGGAGATGAGGACAATACAGCCACCTACTTATCACCTTGAAAAATATATTCAGCTATTCACTTTCTATAATCATGAGAGGGTCACATATTCCCATTGCTTTTTATAATCATTTATCTATTTTCATCTCTCTCTGTTACAACTTTACCGCTGGTTCTCAATTTACAAACATTCATTCAGCAACTGTTCAAAGTTACAACAGCACTGGAAAAAATAAGTGACTTACAACTGGATCTTGCACTTAATGGCCATCGCAGCATCCACCCAAATCATATGATCAAAATTTGGGCGACTGGCAAGCAGCATGCATTTTACAATGGTTGTAGCATCCTGGGATCATGTGATCATCATTTGTGACCTTCCCAGATGGCTTCTGACAAGTGAACTAAGAGGGGGAGCCAGATTCACTTAACAACCAGCTGATTCACTTAAACAACTGGAGTGACTTGCTTAACAACAGTGGCAAAAAATGTTGTAAAATTGGGCATGACTCACTTGACATATCTTGCTTAGCAAGAACAGATATTCGGTTTCCAATTGTGGTCATTAAGTCAAGGGGTACCTTTACAACTCCGCAAACAAATCATACATACTTGATATTGTTTGTTGTCAAGGAGCATGCATTTGGAAAGCTGAGTCCAAAAATTCCAAAAGCAGTCAGGTTGAAAAGCACATAGATTTATACTTTCTTGTTTAAAAATCAGTAGCATAAACCTGATTTTCTAGTAGATTTATCCCACCTGAGGAACTCAAAATAAGATTCATGAAGGGATTTTCCCTTCATTTGAACCCGATTAACATTACCATATAAGATAGGTTGGGCTAAGAGATAATGAATAAAACAATATCATGCAGAAAACTGCATGACCAGGAGGAGTTGAACTTAGATCCTCTCTAACTGCAGTCCTATTTAGCCCCTATATCACAATGGGCCTCCTGGGGTCTGTATTCTGTGTGCAACATTTGCAGGCATTTCTACATCACTTTGATTTATACTAGCGGTCGCCAACCGGTGGGCCATAGCCCACTGCTGGGCCTTGAGAAAATTTTGGTGGGCTACAGAGAAATCTCACCCCCAGAGCACGCCCCCAAAGCAATTAATCCAAGCTGCATAGAAACACAAGGCTGCGCCGTCCACATGGCCCACAGGAATGCTCCCACCCACTCACTCCTTACCCAGCAAACTTGCCTGCTAAAATTGCTATTTTTCCTTTTTCCGACCATCATCTGTTCTGCTGGGCTGGGAGATTTAGATTAGCAAGGAAGCAGGAAATGGTTGGATTTCTTGCTTTCTAGCTAGTCTTTAGATCTTCAGCTCTGCTTCCCTTAGGACTGCAGGTTTGCTTGCAAGTAAATTCAGTACAGACTCACAGCAAGCAATTTTGAGAGACTGAGCTAGCCGATGGCAGATAGATAGATCACTGAATGGATTCTGTGAGCAACTCAATCTGCCTGCTTTGCCTGATTTTGGGTAAAAATTACTTTTTTTTAATAAAAAATTCAATATTTACATACATGGTGTGCTGTGAGTTAATTTTGTGAGTTTGCTTGCAAGCAAATTTTATGTGACAGACTGAACTAGCCAATGGCAGATAGATAGAATGAATCTNGTTAGTGGTCCCTGGGATCTAAAATTATGAGTTTGGTGGTCCCTGAGGTCCAAAAGGTTGGCGACCCCTGGTTTAAACATCATCAAAAGGGCCACCTCCAAAGGCAATTTGCTAAGGATTGCAAAATACTATTTAGCAAAGGCAGCAAAAAGACTTTTGATACAAGAGTTGTTCGATTTAGTTGAGCTGACCAATTAATTAGAAATTGAATCATTACTCAAAACATTTTTTCTAATAATTTATCAGAGTTTCCGGTAATTACCAATGTCTATTAATGTGAACTGTATTGGTTCAGATGAATTGCTCCCAAGTTTATTTGTGGCTTCGACCACAACTGTATAAGTAGTTTCAAAGTCCAGCTTTTTCCTGAGATGAACTACAGTGCTATTTTTTTCTCCCAAGACTGTTCTATTGGGGATTTCATTTGTTATCCTGCAACAAAAAAAGAAACTGAGATGAACAGCGTGAATGATCTTCCTTCCTCCTCCCGTTTCCCCCCTCCTCTTCCCTCTTCCCTTTCCCCTTCCTTTTTCCTTTCCCCGTCCACTTTCCACTCTCCTTCCTTCCATTCTTCCTTTCCTAGATTAATTTTATACCTATATAAAATTATAGAAATTATATTACCACCTAAATATTCAGTTCACAAATAAAGACTTGTTTTTTTGAAGATGACTTGAATCCGACACTTTTTATTATAATATCCAGTTTAATCATTCGCTCTAATATTTCAATTAGTTTAATTTGGTTAATTTCAATTACTGTAATATTCAGTTTAGTCTTCCCAGTGATTACTCACAACCCCAACGCCTGCTCTCAGACTTACTGCCAAATCCCAACAGAATCATAAACTCAGAAAGATGACAAAATTAAAAATGAAAATCCTGCATAACTTTTTTTGAAATTTGCATCAAATCAAATCCAGATGGTGGCAACACTTCTTTCTGATTTGTATCTGGATTATGAATTTCAACCAGTATTACAAAAAAAAAAAAAACCCAAGAATTGCCATTTTTACTATGTCAAAGTCTCCATCCCAAGCCTCTGGTGCATCTAAGAATCTTCAATATTCATGTGATACAACCTGAGTCTGTAACCGTCCCCAGAGATTTTTAATTAACGGGCCAAAAAGGGGAGGTGTGTTATCATAAGCCATGATATCTGTCTACAAATGGATACAATTACATTCTGCCAACCATCAAGAAAATCTTCTGATGGGAGTAGATGATTACAGAAGGGAAGAAGAGATAGAGAGCTTTTATTCCTGGACTTTCTACTCACAATATAAAGATAAATTGTGAGGGACAGCACTGATTTTAAATCCACAGATGTTAAAGAGGAAGCAACAATATTAGCTGGATCTGGTTATTGAAGGACATCCAACCTAACTTCCAACCTCAGAACAGTCTATTAAGGTGATGGATGTTATTCCTTTTGTAGCGTTTAAGGTTCAACTCATCATGGACAGACTATGCCATCTTCTTCGCTTCAGGCTGTGCAATATTTTGAATTACCCTAATAATGGGAGCAAATCCTCAAAAAAGGCTTGCAGAGCAAATGTGGATTTCAGGGTATTTAAGCCCTAATGGCTGACAACTATGGCCAATATTTTGATCAAAGCTAGCTCAAATTACACTCATTTCATCCCTGGTGGTACATAAGAAAATGGAAACAAAGATGAAGTGATGAAGCAGAATTGGCTAGATGTAAACTTAATTATAAAGGGAGACAGAACTTACCATAGTGTATAGGTAGTCAACAGATAGGTATAATATCCTTTATCCCAAGAACAAATGGTGGGTCCATATTTTCCATACTGGGCACATGATACATTTTTTGGTTGATCTGGAGCAACTTAAAAAAGAAAAATAGTCAACAGCTGAGATGGGAAGAAATGACTCTCAGTTTGAATCTTTTGTTCTTTATAAAAAAATATTGTATAAGAGTTTGTGTTTGCATTTGAACTTTCCAGTATACAGTGAATCTGTGTATCAAAACCTCTTTGAAGAAAGGCCTGCCATGTGTACAGTAATAATATTGTCATGCCCCTGGTGGAGACTGACTCTGAGGGAGAGGAGGAACAGCCAACAGGGAGTGGAAGTGTGGCTCGGGAGATTGTAGGAATGCAAAGGCTGGCTGAGTAGTCAGAAAAGGACTCAGGTCCATCCCCTCTCTATCCTAGGACACGCAGGGAGGAACGGATAAGGGAGGCATGTGGTATGCTCGGGAGGAGATGGCCTTGATCCTCTTCATGGGTTGCAGCTATGACAACTGAATAAGAGGATGGACATGCGTATGGGTGAATGCTGGAAACAAGGCATGGAAATATCTCTAGTTTATGGTTCCTCTCCGAGTCTGGTGTCCTTCTCAGTGTGTGTTCTGTTCTTTGTGGATGTCCTCCAGCCCTTAACTTGCCTGCTTTGTGTTATTTTTTCCCCTCCTTCTTGTAACTGCTTGTGTGGGAGTTTTTTGTCTTCCATCAAGGATATTTGGAGCTTGGAAGCAAAGTGAAGGAATAAAAGGGGCTTCACCGGGTTTTTGTGACTCTGTTTANCCCCCCCCCCCCCAGGTCATCAAGACCTTTTTCTTATTTCCCCATTAATTTGGAAGAGATGATATTGTCCAAAAAATAGCTTGGTTTTGTGGTGATTTTCTTATATGGATCTGATGAGGGGAAGTGGGTTCCTGGACCTTGCAACAAAGCAGTGGTGGTAACTGCTGTTAAACATATATATGTTCATATATGACTCTTGTTCTTTTCACAGCAGCCCTATTTTTGCTAAATAATCCAGCTAAAGTCAAATACTTTATAGCATAAATGTAGTAAGATGAAAATCTGTATCTTATTTTCCTAGGTTAAGCCTTGGTGAGAGTTACTAATTTCAAAAAAAAAATAGGAACCGGCAGTGATGAACAAGAGTTACTGAAAAAAAAATCAGAGGAAAAGATAACAGCACATTCCTCTATTCAAAATTGTGAGTGATTATAACCTATAAGCATTTTTTATGAGGCTTGGGCGAAGGCAATAATTCTTTTTTTTTTAATCTGATAGACATATTGAACAAAGCACCCATCTCACAAAAGGCAAAACATGCCTTTCCTCGGTTATTTCTATTATTCTAATATTAATTTTCTCCAATTAATTAATCCCACCGAAAGACTCTATCTCATTACATCTCATTGACTACATAAAACCCTACATTCAGAACAGAACAATGTTTTCAAAAGTAAACAAACCCCCTTCCCATTTTCTTCTGTGCAGTTAACCAAAGTTTAAAAAAAGCTTCTTACTTCCAACAAAAACATAAATTCCGCATATGTTCAGTGGCCTCGGTTCTTTGCAACGGCATTCAAACATCTGCCTCCCAAAAGTATTCAGTAGAACCTGGGTCCTGATTGAAGAATCTGGAGACCTGCTGCTACTGATAATGGAGTGGTTTTGTGACAAGACAATGACACAATGCCTACGGTAGGAGCTCTTGTTTAGCCAGCAGGACAGATCCACCGTTGATTTTAATGACAGCTCTGTGCCATTTGCATGCATGCGTCCCCTGGAAAGCAGGATAGAACTCAACAAGAAGGACAGTTAAGGTGCAGGATTCTTTTTTTGTCTCCTTATTTTGCTCTTTTATGATTGTTGCATTTATTGGTTTTGCTTTTGGGAGATGCCTGGAGTTGTGTCTGTATAAAACGGGAGCCATATAAATCTTTTAATAAATGAATATTAACTTCTTGCAACAGAAATAAACTAGGTTTGGGACACAATATGTTTTGCCCTGTACCAGTAAAAATACTTGTGTAGATTCCCCCAACATGGCAAAACAAACAGCTCGTAACATCTACAGAAGGAGTAAAAAAGAAAAAAAAATCACAACTGCAGCTGCAACTCTATAGTCAACAGACCATGGCTTCCATTTATGGCCTTAGCTCCCATAAATGCTCACCTTTACTCTTATTCAAAATTTCTTGATCCTGGAGGCTACATTCAAAGTCTATCATTAGTGTAATGTTGCTATATCATCTTTTCCAGTTGGTGTCCTCCAAAAAAATGTCTTTTAAAGTCTTTTTAAGGGCCCCAGTTATTCTCTGGCCCCCAATTGAACAGCCCCTCTTATCAAGTATAGTTGAGATTTTGAAACACCACATAGATACTTTAGGTCCCACCATTTGATTTAATGGGTTACCCATTTGGAGAACATAATATTGTTAGAAGCTGCAGGTAGGGAGCAGACAGAAGGGAGGTAATATTCTGCTCTCAAGTTTCTCTGAATCATTTAAAGGCCCTTGTTGGGGTTTGGTGCCCATTGTGCTGAGTGACCTGTATTGATTGGGGATTACCGGAGTAAAATATATGGCAGAAGGAGCAACTGATTGAAGAAAGCTGCTTCAAAGTTGAAGCCTTCTCTTTTTTAACCTTCTGCAAAAATCAAATACCAATTTTCTCTCTACTTTTGTCTTGGCCGGTTAGCCATTAAAATATTGTTGGACAAACTAAGGAATCTCCTATCATTGCCCTGCCACCTTCAGACTGTCTCCTAGCCAACTTTCCAGTATTTTCTAAAGCACCTGTAGGCAAGACAAGGAATAATGGTTGTTCAAAGGAGAGATTTAACCTGGAAATAAGGAGAAACTTTCTGACAGTGAGAACAATCAACCAATGGAACAGCTTTTCCTCGGAAGTTGTGGAAATGCCAGCACTTGAGACTTTCAAGAAGAGATTGGACTACCATTTGTCAGAAATGGTGTAGGGTCTCCCGCTTGGGCAGGGGATTGGACTAGATGACCTATAAGGTCCCTTCCAACTCTGATTATCTGTTATCTGTTTATGCAAGCAGTGAAAGAAGACAAAATAGTGAGTTCACTTGCCCATGAGCTGCCACTTCCTGGGTGTTCTCTTCTATAGCTACTGAAGGGAAATCACATGTGCTTCTCTGAAATGATTATACAGGAGAATAAGTTACACCATGAGAAAGTGGGCTGCGGGCACTGAGAGAGACAGATGGAGCTGTAGAGGAAGGAAGGACTCTGCCAGACTCTAATGCTGTCATTTCTACCCATTCTTAGCTCTGCTTCCTCCCACTTTTAACTTAGAAATAGATTTGGAGTCGATAGATCATTATATAGAGAGCTTTTAGGGAAAGGTTTTCATGTAAATGGTTTAGCTTGAATTTGGACTTTCCTGTGCAATTCACGCTGTTGTATGTTGTGTACCAAAAATAGCAGAACCTTTGCATGCCACATCACAGCTTTTACATGTCACACAAGTACGGCCTGTTGAATCCCCCTCTAGAGGGTTTGCTGGAACACCCAAGCATTACCAGAAAGGAGATAGGACAAGCAGAGAAAATAAAAAAGCAAAAAAGCAAAAGCATGTTTATAGGGCTATCCTGATTCTTTACTAGACACAACTAGAGTACAAATCCTTGGAATGGAACAAGGTTTCAACTCTGAAAAAAAAATGCAAGAGGCTTATTTTTCCAATAACCCTTTGTCAATAAAAGAGTGTGCATTTGCCTCAGTAGATGTCACAGCCAACAATAGAACTATCATAAAATCAATTCTGCAGGGTGGCTATTTTTAGTTGATAATTTCAGCCACCTTAAAAACCCAATGGGAAGATTATATAGAATATATTTATATATATATATATAGTATTTATATATATATATAAATAATATATATAATATATATATTATATATATTTATTATATATATATATATTATATATATATATATATATATTATATATATATTATATATATATATTATATGATTTTTAAAAATTGTTTCTATTGTTTCAAAACATTTATAGTTTTAACTGTAGTGTATCTTTCAAATTATTAAGCTACCCAGATCATTGATTGAGATGGACAGCTGTAGAAAATGAATAAATAAAATAAAATGATTTTTTTATTATTATTATTTTCTTTTCAAGAAAAAAAATGCTACTCAACCATTGACTCTTGCATTCTTCTGATAGCAAAACCTTTACTCCTAGAATAAAAAAAACACAAAGATGTTTCATAATAAACAATTTCAAAACCTAAGTAATTATAAAAGTAAAGAAGTGTTGTTTATAAAGATTTCATTTACAAGAGGAAATTATGGAATTTGCTGACTTGTTTGGCAGCATTGGAAGCTTAATGGAAGCTTAAGCTGAATTTTTTTCAAAGTTGAATAGACTATGGATTTAGACCTCCCATAGTCAAGAAATGAAGGTGCAGATACTCTTCACACAAACATAGATTTTTTTCCAAATTTGCTGTTCAGACTTTTTAGTAACTCTACTGCTGATTGTACATTGTCTACTTCAAATCTACATTACCTATTGTTGTATCCCCAAGCTCTAATCCCAGACATTTCTTTATTTACAGTAATGAGGATATGGTCAGTACCTCTATAGTTTGGATGGAGCCATTTGTTCATATTTGACCCTTCCCACTTGGCAGAAGACTTGTGATGTTTTATGATAGGATAGGAATATTTTTCCTCCTGTGACTCTTCTAGATTATTGGCCTTACTGAAGATAGATAGGCTAAAAAAGTCCCGGATTTCCAGAATTCACTCACCTGCTTCCAAGAATACTAAAATACACATTTTTAAAGGTAAGCTTCTTATGTTGATCATCTTGATATTTTCTGCTGAATTTTTACTCCTGTTTTTTTTCAGTCGTCAGAAAATAATCCTTTAAGGAGGAAGACACTTTCGTATTTTTAGTGCAGGACTGAAAAGTTGGCTTTTTCTAGAAACAATCACACTCCATAGGAATGATGAAGCGTGGATATTCTTTGAGAAGCAGATGTTTGTGCCAAGAAACCAAATGGTTTGGATCCAAAGTTTGTTTTTTCTTTCAGAGTGTTGCCTTTCCGAAGATGTATTTTCTTTGCTGCTTCTCTGTCTGTCCACCCACCCCCCGGTTCAGAAACAATACTTGATGATTTATGTGACTCGTCATGAAATATATTTCTTGGGTTTCTTTTTCTTCAATGATGAACAATATTTTCCAAGGTTTGTTTCTAAGGTTCATGAAGAGTGAAATGAAACAGAGAGGAGAATTAGATGAGAAGCCTTATCAGGTATTTACTTTGAAAGTCTATGAAGGAAATAGGAGTTGTAACCAGATAGAAAAGTGTTCTCTCTAATATTTAACCCTGTGATCAAACTCCAAAGCAATCCGTGGCAACTTTAAGACACATGGACTTCAACTACCAAGAAATTGCTAGTTGCATGCTGGCTAGGGAATTCTGGGAGTTGAAGTCCACAAGTTTTAAAGTTTCCAAG
This sequence comes from Laticauda laticaudata, assembly GCA_004320025.1. NCBI lineage: Eukaryota > Metazoa > Chordata > Lepidosauria > Squamata > Elapidae > Laticauda > Laticauda laticaudata. The sequence goes on from BHFT01001360.1 coordinate 104,703, forward strand.
ATTGGACATCCCTTCTCTAGAGCAAAGATGGGCAACCAAGGGACCGGAAGCCCAGTTACTCCCTAAAATCCCTTTAAAAAAAAAAAAAGCTCCTACAAGAGCCATATTATTGAAAATTGTCTAGTTTCCTGCCAGTAGGAGGATATATATATATACATATACATATACATATACATATACATATACATATACATATACATATACATATACATATATATATATAGTATGTGTATGTATATATCGTCTAAGCTAGAAAATCTCAGTCCCAAACGGATGTGATGTGAACCCTAATCTTTTTAAAAATCACTGCCCTGTTCACCAAAGACTGTGTCCCCACCCCAAGAAACAACCTGCTTATGTCTGTCTAGTTTCTTAATATTGGAAAGTGTCAGTGGCTGCCACCAATATAGTTTGTGGATGCTATCAATAAATCATAGGTGGGGCATATCTATTTTTAAAATTATTACATGAGGTTCATCTTCAGAAGTTGGAGGAAATTTTAATTATTTAATGATTTATAAAATATAACTGAAGAGAAATGGAAGGGGGAATTAATTATGGAAAGCTTATAAGTGTTCCCAAGGAAGTATGATATTTAATTGAAAGGAAATGCTAATGACGTTAATATTTTAATGAATATTAATGATAGAACTGAATTGGAATGGAATGAGTGTTTTAATTTCGTATATTTATAATCTTTTTTAAAGAATATGTGTATTTTAAGAATGTACCAAGCAGAACTCGATTGGAAGTTATGTATTATGTTGAATGTTATAACCTTAAGGTATACATTGAAGCTTAAATAAGAATTGAATGGACAAAATTAAAAGATATAAACATGTCATACTCCAATTAGTAACTACAGGAGAAAATTTGTTTAATGAGAAAAGATAATATGAAATAGAAACAGGACAAAAGTATAATATAATGATTTGAATTGAGATGAAATAATCAAAAAAAAAAAAGAGAAAATTAAAAGAGAGGAAAAACTATGTAGAAAATGTAAAACAGTAATAAGATATGGAATAGAACACAAAAATGAGCATGAAATTGAGTTTGTATCTTTATGAAGAAGTGTTACCCGAGACCATGCTATTTTCAAAAAAAGATGTTTTATTTGTATTATGTTTTCTTTTTTTTGGTGAAAACCCAAATAAAACTTTCAAAAAAAAGAAGAAGAAGAAGAAGAAGCTGGAGTGGGAAACCGAGCCAGGTGGTTCAGCTTGGCTTGGTGCATCTACTTCTATTTTCTTAGTCACAAACAATTTAGATTACTTGTATAAACAAATCATAGATATGGGGAAGGGTTTAAATGGGCAAGGATTTGCTTTCATTGACAAGACATACATCTGAAGGCCTCACATTTTGTCATTCTTTCACCATCATACAATGGATATAAAAAGTCTGTATGCTCCTGTAAAAATGCCAGGGTTTTGTTTTTTTGGGAGGGGGGATGTCAAGATCAAGATAAATCACTTCCGAATTTTCCCCCACCTTTACTATAACTTCTAAGATATACAACTCAACTGAAAAACAAACTGAATTAGGGAGAAAAGTAACAATAAAAAAACATACAATAACAGGCAATAACTCGAACTACAGTGAAAATTGGACAACTTTATGGAAGGATTTTTGCTTGGGTACTATCTTCCACATGGAATATGGAAAACTTGGACAAGACTGAGAACAGAGGTATCATGATAAAAGAAGAACTTGAAGATATGGACAATATCACAGGAGATGGAAGCTGTGGATGTGGGAATTTGCAGAGTCCTGAACATTTATTTATTGATATGCCATAATCTTGATGGACCATGTACAGTGGATGATTTGTTCCTGGGTGAATGATAAAGCTACTCAGACTGCTACTTTCTGGGCCTTCAATGCTATGTAATGTCACATAAATGTTTTAAATCCCTTCGGTGCTAAAAAAAAAATGCACAGAAATGTTTGTGTATGAACTGTAAACTTAGTCAATGTGGAAACATGCAGCGTAACATTAAAATAAGTACAAGATAGATACCTATATTGTCTAGGTAGATCATTCCTTTTAAGTGGCAAAGTATGTTATCTGTGAAACCATTTCACTTGTCATCTTTTGGAAGGAGTAAGTGACTATCTGATGAATATCTGACTTCCTCAGATCATTTCCCAAGTATGACAACACAGAACAACAAAATGCTATTTCAGTTTCTTTCTCTGTCAAAGGACTAGACTCAATGGATGATCAGTTCAGGACATTAAAAAGAAAACTTGTCTCTTTACAAAAATTATTTTCCATGAGGTATAGCAGTTAACAGAGAGGAAATAAACACAGCTACCTATGGCAGAGTGTGTGCCACACACACCAATTTTGGGGGATTTCTAATATGCTTATAAGTCAGAATAAACTTAACATATGTAAGCCACAAAGATTCACCTTCAGGCAAGATGAGCACCATTGTTCAATTGTCCAAACCAGTACTTTATTTTGGTTATGTAACTGATTCCGTTTATGTTTACACTGTTGGTTTTAGTATTCATAGATTCTATGATTCTTTCATGTTGTTCCAGCTAATTTGTACAATCTGATCTTCTAACAGTTGTACAAGAACATTTGGAATTATACTTTCATAGTTTGTTGTGCTTGTTAAATTTACCAAGGGAAGCAATCCTAAATTATATGCTCCCATGTCCTTTTTTCAAATTAGTTTCCCTGTTTATCAGAGAATCATAGATTTGAAAGGGGACATTTATAATCATCAGCCTGGTGCAGAAATTCAAATTAAAGCATCCCAGATAGATCTCCCCAGGGTCTGCTCGAATAAAACCAAAGAAGATGAGTCAATCTCCATCTAAGAGACAACTAAGAGATCCTACTGTCCTTAAATCATGTAGTGAGACAGAAATATGTTGGAAAAATACATTTTTGGATGAAGTCTATTATAATGTTGAAATAAAAAAGTTGGAAAGAATTGGAGGACAATCAAGTCCAACCTTCCTGCTCAATGCAGAGCCCCCTATCCACTGTACCAATCAACAGGCAACTATCCAGCTTGTCTTGAAGACTTTCAGTAAAGGAGAATTGACAATATCATGGTAACAGCCAGTTGCACTGGTTGTCAGCTCATAAAGTCAGGAAATCCCTCCTGATACATACTGATGTAATGATAAGTATCCTGTAGTAGGAATGGCTTTGAGAAATGGGGATAATGAGATAAAGGAGGAGAGGGGTGAGCTGGCAACTTCATAATGGGCAGAGAAAGAAACTTAGAAAGGATTTATCTTACCAGACTATATAAAAAGAGGCAGTAGGTGATTTGTACTTGCAAACTTGCAAAATTCTGTTAATGTAGCCCTACACTAAAACAGAATTAGCTTATTTGATTTGTTTCCTGTTTGATCGACCCGGGAAGGCTGACCACCTAGCAGGTAGCTTTAATCCACTTGTCCTAGTCATCTGGCACAACAGAGAACCAATCTGCTCACTCTCCTGTGTGACAGCCTTTCAGAAATTTGGAGGCTGCTATCCAATCATCTCTTACATGGGATAAGTATGTATTTAACAATTTTTACACAGCTTGGTTTCCAGTCTTCTCATCACGTTGGTAGCTATTCTCCAATGTGCTTCACTTTTTCTTTGACTTTTTAGAACTGTGCGGCCCAAAATTGGAGACAGTATTCCAAATAATCCCCAAACTGCAGGGCAGAGTGGAACAGAACAATTCCTCCTCATGATCTGGACTCTACATTCCTGTTAATGCACCTCAACCTAGCGTTCACCTTTTTAGCAGCTGTATCCCACTGCTCACTTATATTTAATTTGATACCCAGATTCCTTTCACATGTACGATTTGCTAAGGTAGGTCTCCCCCATCTTATCTTTGTCCCTTTCAGTTTTTTTCCCTCACACCCAGATGTACAATTGCTCATATCTCCTTGTTTAATTCCATCCTATTCATTTCAGTCCTTTTTGCTGAAGCCTGTCCAGGTATTTCCAAAAATTTTTTTAAAAATAAATCTCTTCTAAATTGTCCCTTTCAGCTTTGAATCATCTGAAACTTGATAAGCATCACATCAGGCGCCTAACCCAAGTCTCTGATTTAAAAATACTACCATCTCTCCATGCTGAAGCCTAAACACAAACTTTTGGTCTTTTCTGCAACTCTGAGTCTATCTAGCATTGCTTAGCCCATATTGTATATTGTATTGTTTTATTTAAAGGAATAAAATGAAGTCTTATGATAAAAGTTTTGCTAGCTAAGTCTATCAAGAAAGGAGTATTGCAGCATATTGAATGTATACTGCACGAGTCAAAAAGAGGGCTGCAAAAATATTTACAGACCCCTCACATCCTGGACATAAACTGCTTCAACTCCTACCCTCAAAACGACACTATAGAGCACTGCACACCAAAACAATTAGACACAAGGACAGGTTTTTCCCGAACACCATCACTCTGTTAAACAAATAATTCTCTCAAAATTCCCCCAACTATTTACAAAGTCTGCATTACTATTACTATTAATCCTCTCATCCTTCCTTTCACCCATTTACTCCCACATGACTGACTGTAACTTTGCTGCTTGTATCCTAATAATTTTTATTGACAATTTCCTAGTATGATTTGATTGCTTCCTGTACCCTATGACTATTATTAAGTGTTGTACTTGATGATTTTTGACTCTTTGTCAAATGTCTCTTTTCTTTTATGTACACTGAGAGCATTTGCCCCAAGACAAATCCCTTGTGTGTCCAAACACGCTTGGCCAATAAAGAATTCTATCCTATCCTATGAGGAGTCTAGCCTCTCTAGCTTAGGGGTCTCCAAGCTTGGCAACTTTTAAGCCTCAACTCCCGGGATTCCCCAGCCAGCGAAGCTGGCCTCTCTGACTCAATTTTTTCCATCAGTTTTTACTTAAGAGTAAGAGAGCTTCGGCCTTTTGCCTCTTTTTAATAGAAGGGCAGCTTTTAGCAGCACTTTCTGTAAAATGATCACACTTCGCAAAGCCTGATCCTAAGATACTGAGACTGAGATCCTTAAAAAAGAAACCTGAGAAGATCATCCATTTCTTTGCCTCCCATTTACTCGAGGGTTTTTCCACCTTTGTTTATTTTGTAATCCTCCTGCTGTTCCGGCCGTACACTCGGTCGATCTGATCCCAGAAATGGAACCGAAGGGAGGAGGTGGCGTTGCTCTGCTTGCCAAAGATTCTCGGGCAGAAGCAGGCAAGTTTTGCCCGGCGGGGAACCCACCACCGCCCCGTCCTCCCCAAATCCTCAGCGAGTCGGGAAAACGTCTCCCTTTCCTTCCTTCTTCAGCTCCATGGGGAAGGCGATCGGAACTCACCCGCAGCGGGAGCGCCCAAGGCGGACGGCGCGCAGCTCTTCACTCCGCCGGCATCTTCTCTGCTGCTTGGCCGAAAGAGAGAGGGAGAGACTGAGAGAGGGAGAGAGAGAGAAAGGAAAAAGAGAGAGGGGCCAGGGAGGAGAGAGCCGCACTCCGCCCCCGCCGTTCTGACTGCGGACGCCTGGAGGACGACATTCAGTACTGGATGGTTTGAATGAAATGGATACGGCCGAGAGAAAAGACTGAGTACAAAAGATTACTTACATTCACGTGTCCTTTTAGCGTGCTCATGCCTTCACTGGTATCCCAGTCATGATGCATGTAAAAAGGAAAGAAAAGCACATTCTGCAGAGTACATATCCCCTAGCAGCAGCTCCTTCTCCTTCTCCTTCTCCTTCTCCTTCTCCTTCTCCTTCTCCTTCTCCTTCTCCTTCTTCTTCTTCTTCTTCTTCTTCTTCTTCTTCTTCTTCTTCTTCTTCTTCTTCTTCCTC
>BHFT01001360.1:110546-137564 GCA_004320025.1 Laticauda laticaudata
TCCTCCTCCTCCTCCTCATTATTATTATTATTATTGTTATTGTTATTGTTATTGTTATTATTATTATTTTAAAAAGAAGTATCCAGAACTGGTATTTGGGGTAAACAGCCTGCAGAAGAAAGCAAGGCTAAGGTGGGGACTTAAACGTTGAGAGAGGTTCTGTTCAGGGCAAAGGATCCTTGGCTGAAACTTTGATTTTTGGAGGCTAAGATTTCCCTGTTGAAAAAAATCGATACCCCCTTCACCCAAGGTTGCTCCAGAGTATCTGTTCTCAACTCCTCTTCTTCTTCTTCTTCTTCTTCTTCTTCTTCTTCTTCTTCTTCTTCTTCTTCTTCTTCTTCTTCTTCTTCTTCTTCTTCTTCTTCTTCTTCTTCCTCCTCCTCCTCCTCCTCCTCCTCCTCCTTCTTCTTCTTCCTCCTCCTCTTCCTCTTCCCCTTCCCTTTCCCCTTCTCCTTCTCCTCCCTCCACCGTGTTTCCAGAATTAAAATGAAAAACCATCACAGACCAAAAAGGAATTTAGAAAGCAGCAACCCAGTTCAACAGTTCTCAATTCCTAGCTATGCCTTCTCTTTGCTTTCTTGTTTTTCACTGAAGAACCATTTACTTTATGCCAGTTATGAGAACTACAGTTGACTCTACTGGCTGGTTGGTTCTGTCCCAATCTCTGGCACACAATTCTCCCTCCCCTCCCACCCAGGAGTATTCCCCAGGGGAATGCAGCCCTCAACCAAACAAATCAAAACAGAAACCTACACAAAACAAAAGTTATGGGATACAGTATTTAGGGAGAAGGTGGTGTCAGCTGTGCACTTAGAAGTGGTGTCAGCTGTGCGGCTGGATAGAGCTGGATGCCTGGAGGTTTGTAACGCATGTAGTAGGAGGGGACAAAGAGAAAGGAAGAAGCTGTGTCACAGGTTGAATAAACGCTGCTCTCTACATCTTGTGGAAGGTGGACACTTCCACCTTCTAGGTGTGGGATCAGCCGCAGTCAAACAGCTTTGTGAATTTGGTGCTGCCATGTTTAATTTAGGTAACATTAACAAGGTCATATGATTTCCCAGTTTCATCAGCTTATCACATATTCACACCTATAGATTCCCCAAGACTCTTCGCATTTAAGCCCTGTTTGGTTCATAAAAATAAAGTGGGAATGAAAACCTTACTGCACAGGGATTTTAATGCATGAAAGGTCCCCTAACTGGAGTTAAATTTCTACTTATTATGCATCCATANCCCCCCCCCAATTCCTAGAGACCCGAGAGAAAGTCAGCTACATACTAGGTTACTTGGAGGCACTGAAATATGATTTTTTTTCATGCATTTCAACACTGGGAAACATTATATATTATGAATACAATCCATCCCATGGGTGAGTAAAGAAACAGCCAAAAACCAAAAGAGAATGTACACTCCAAATTAATATAAGTAATTCCTTTGCTAAAACTGATCAAGATTTAAATTAATCCATAACTATTCCTCAACCAGAGTTTGCCAGATGCCTGTGAAAAGAAACTTTACAACCAAGGAAATATGAGCTCTTCTTTCTTGCTGTTTAACCTCAGCAATTATGTGGGCATCCTGGTTATTTATATTGATTAGATTGACATCCTGGCTTTCCTCTAGGAACAAAAGCTGGCGTATTTAGGCACCTTTCCCTTCTGAGCTGAGAGAATGACAACTTTAAGGCCACACAGTGATTTTCCTTGGCTGAGGGTGGAGTTGGGGTTGGGTCTCCTTTGATCTTAGTCCAACACTTTAATCCTGACACATTTATTTTTATTCTGTTTTTGCTTCTAGGGAGGATTGAACTACTCAAAAATGAATTAATTCTCTTGTTTTGGTAACATAATATTGATTAAAATTCATATTTTTTCTGCAGATATTTCTTAGCATGTTGTGCAAAAATATCTCTAAATACAATTTTTGCAGTCATCCATAACCAATGCAATGCAATGTGACATACTTGGTGCATAATTTTATTATTTTGATTGACAGTTTGCTTTGCAAATTTTAAGGAATAACTGGTTTTCACTTTGTATATTAGCTAAAAAACTAAAAATGGAAATTGTTGCATTCAGGTGCAAACCAAACAGTTATCTTCGCTGATATTATTTGCTCCTAATAAATGTCCTGCTCTCTCTTTTTCTACTGACTACATATTTCCTGGATTGGTTAAAAGCTATACTTCTTCCTGATAGGTACTGTTCACCAAGACAAAAAGATATTTATTTTTTTTACCCTACCTACTCCACTCTCACCAAGTTAGGCACCTCAGATAAAGAGGAATGGAAATCCTATGGTGAACGAGTGAATCCTGTCTTAAAAACATCTAAGAAATTTCTATTTGAATATAACAATATTTTCCCTTGGAAGTTGTCACCATAAAAAAATTGGTGTACATGTCGTCCTGAACTTACAATAGTTCATTTAGTGACTTTTCAAAGTTACAATGGCACTGAAATAAGTGACTTATGATCATTTTTCACATTTAATGACCATTGCAGCATTCCTTTGATCCTATGATCAAAATTCAGGCACTTGGCAACTGGATCATATTTGTGTCGGTTGCATGTGATCAGCTTTTGCAACCTTTTGACAAGCAAAGACAATGGGGAAACCAGATTAACAACTGTGGCAATAAAGGTTGTAGAAAGGGGCAAAACTCACTTAACAAATGTTTCACTTAGCAACACAAATTTTGGTCTCAATTGTGGTTATAAGAAAAAAAAAGTTCATTACATGTAATTTTCCCGTTTTTAAAAAGTTACTGAAAAAATAGAGTCTGTCATTAGCCTATGTAGTCAGCAATTTATATACAGTACCGAGAAGCAGCCTGCTTTAGCGCTGGTATATATGCTTTCCGGGTTTTATGGGATGAAGTTACTGCTGAAGATTTCAGCCCATACTAATAACTGTAGTGGAAATTGTGTGAACGCATGATTATATAAATAGTTCCATTCCCCTTTGGTTTTCTTTCTCCAACTTTCTTGATCTTTCGTTTTGCACTGCCAATTTCATTTTCATGAAATTGATCTTATTATCTTATTAGTATCACTAATAAGAACTGAACAATCTATTCCCATAAAATATGGGAATGATTTTTTTTTGCTACATCACAATATGTTTATTCAGTATTCTCAGAAGACTGTACTTTCTGTATTGCTTTCCTGTAACATAATTAGACTCTGATGTATTTACGAACATAACGTGTTACCCTAAATTTTCAAAAGTCAGATTTTTATTCCACCATCCCATTGCCTTAAAAAAAGAACTCTCTCCCTTTTTATAACCTTGTAATCCCTTAATTTGGGGTAAAATTGGGGTGACTTTACTGGCTGGAAGGAAACATCTACTCCCTATCTAGAACTGAACTCTCAACCTTCCAAGTAGGAGGTAAGTGCCTTCACCACTAGGCCCCCACACCTCTCACCATAATAATGTGTAATATCTATTAAAACCTTTCTTATTAAACGACACCACAGTGTTCTGTTTTCCCACCTATTGCCCCTGCCACCATAGTGGCAATGGGACAGACCATTGTTATTTTGAGGAGTTTAGTGACATGTTTCGATTTCTCCTTCAAAGGCTCATTCTGAGCTAACCTTTCTGATTTTTCACACCTGTTTGCTGAATAAAGGATAAGAGGCTTGAGCGGGTGGGGATCTTCACACAGTTGCAAAGCTCTTTTTATTATTATTATCTGTGAAAGCCTCAGACACTCAATTCCCGTAACAGAGTTATATGCCACCAGATCAAGTCTTGTGGTCTTGTGTCCATAGAAGCAGCGCCATGAAGCAGGTGCCAGGTTTTAATTAAAATCTTACTACTAGCCTTTAAGCTGGGAGCTTCTGCACAGAATCTAGCACTGGATCCTGTGGAAACTGGGCACCCTGGGGATATCTTTGCTATCATTATTAAGGAGATCCTAAGACCTCCTTGCAAACCTTTAAGAAATTTGGGTACCACCTTGCTTGGTATACATGCCTTTTGTATTATTTTTAAAATCTGTTTGCTTCAGTTAATAATGAAGCTTCTATTAGATGTTCCAGAGAATTAAAGAGCTTCTTTAATTCTGCTATTTTTTTGGCAACAGCCATCCATGTTGATAAAATCTAGTTTTGCCCAGTTAGATTAGGTGATGAACTTGTTGTCAGTATTAAATTGGTAACCATGATTTTCTTCCACTGAATGTTGATTCCATCCCTTCACTTGGTTTGTTCAGCAGTTCTAAATGTAACTTCTATTGATTTCCATTCTGTTTAATTTAATTTGATTTAATATTAGTTCCTGAAAGCATGCTGAAAGATCTTATTTTTTGTGTTTGTTCTTTGGATCTTCAAACAATTGAAGTTGATGAAATCTGCTAATGATAGTTATGAATATAATTTAACTGACTATTAAAACAATCAATCAACCTGATTAGCTTGTTTAAGGAAAATATTTAGATGGGACCTAAATCCATGAGTTATTTTTATGTTTTGTTCAACTGAGATGTACACATCAGTCTAGATGGATAACTGAAATCTTATTGATTTCAGTAATTGAATATTATAAATGAATATAATCCAATGCCTAAATGTGATAAATGGAAGATTTCCAGATCACAACAATAGACTGGGCAGAAAACATCTTATGATCCACAGTGTTTCATTGAAATACTACCATCATGTTACTTTGTTCATTTTTCTACTGCAGTTTGATACTTTTATTTAATTCATGTCAATATTTGATGCCAATTTCTCTCATTTTAAACATAACCTCTCCCTACAAGGCATCCAGAAGCTTATTAAAGAGTAAATTTTGGAATTGCCAAATCTGGACGATTAAGATATAAAATAAAATTCTGAATGATCAAAAGATGAGGTAGAGCACTAATTTTTTTGCTGCCATATATATTGATTATGTGGATTTGTGCAACCCATCTATAACAGGCAACTCTAACAAATTCCAGAGGAGTAGCTATATTAATTGTATATAAGAAAATGAAAAAAAAAATAGCTTGTAGAATGGTGGGGTTTTTTTGGTAGTATAGACTTCTTCATCAGGGTTTTAGTTGAAGTTGAGGATAAAATTGAATCTTGGAGATGGAGTTTAATTCACAAAAGGGAGGATTACATGTTTAAATATACAGAGTAAGCAACAGTAAGCAATTTTAAACAATTGTTTGAAGTTTAGCATGATATGTGAACTCTGCCATGGTGATTTCTAAAGCATGGTTCATGCATTATGTGTGAACCAATATGTTCTGTTCTGTGAAATACTGTTAAAACTGTGCCTTACGTGTGCATGATGTGTGAATCCAACAGTGGAACTTACTTCTGAGTAATCATACAAAACTTGTGTTTTAAGTCTTTATTGAATCATAAAAATATCCTCTTTTTCTTCTGATATAAGGAGCATTTATCTAGTCTTGAGATGGGTATATAAGGGTTCTTTTTAAAGTTCCTTAAAGGTATATAGCATTAATAATTTCTTTTAACAGAACAAATCATTCCGAGATTAAAAGAAGACTGACATGCATTCTTATTTTACGGATTTCAAGCTTCACAAAGAAAAGAATGACAAAAAAGAGAATTTATTACTTTTATTTCCACCCCCAACTGCTGTTGTGGTTGTCTTACTATTTCCTCTCTGCATCATCAGTTACTAATTTTAGTTTCTAGAGGTATTGAGGTACCGGTATTTCCATTTCTAGGAAGCCATTCACATTCTTGAGAATTTTTGAAGATGTCTTGTTCTGAGGGGAACGATATCTCCAGGCTAATGTTAAAATGGCATTTAACACATTTTAGAGTTCTCAAAATGAGCTCTTTCATCAATACCTAGCTTTCTTTGTAAAGACAGTGAAGCCTGGGTCAGATACTATTACACCATATATAGGAAAGAGTTCTCCTGCATCATATAAATGCCTATGTAACCCAGCATGTTGCTTTCCCAAATGATTAACTCCCAAAGGGAAGCCATCACATAGAAGTATCTCCACTGTTGTATCCAGGAACTAGTATTCGGTGCTATTAACCTCAAAATCTAGAAATAGCAATTGTATCTAGTAGCCCTCCACCATTATGTCCTCAATCAATCTGCTTAATTTTCTTTTAAAGCCCTCTAGATTGGTAGCCATCATGACATTCTGAAAACGTTCATTCATAATCCAACTATGCTTCATGTGTTTTGCTCTTTTACTATTCCATATCCCACAACATTCATGGGTTTTTGTATTATAAGACAAAATAATATCATCATCTCTGTCCATTTTCTCTACATCATAACTTGTCTATAATCCTAAAATGTCTCTTAGAAACTATTATTTTTTCTAACCTGGACAGTGAATTTTCCAGTCTCCTTTCCTCCAAACTTTTGAGATATTCAGTACGTTTGCATTATTTCATCTTAAATCGTATTTTGTCTAGATTCCATTTCAAATTGTATTTTATCAAGTACCATTTTAAATAGTATTTTATCAAATTTCATTTTGAATTGCTTTTATTAAATTTTGGTAACCAATTGTTGCTGGAACTTTGCACTTTGATATGGGTCAAGGGCTAATCAATAAAGAATTATTATTATTATTATTATTATTATTATTATTATTATTATTACAATGTTTGCAATTGGGCAGCAGGAATTACATACTATATTCTAGGAGTCTTTATTCCCAAGCTGGCTGAGGAATTCTGGGAGTTGAAGTCCACAAGTCTTAAAGTTGCCAAGGTTGGAGACCCCTGCTCTATTTCACGTATGGTCATACTGTTGATTTCTATGGCATGGTGCAAACATGCTTCCTTAATGGTTGGATACCAGAAATATTTTGCACCTCCTCATCCCTTGAGGGAGTGTAATGTTGGTTGGAAGTGAGGGATCCATGTCATTGAGGTCAGGGGAATTCCTACGATAATAATAAGAGCAGTTTGCTCTTTCATTCACAGTGAAGAAATAGCCATTTAAGCAGTCCTCAGTAGCTGTTCAAGCAAGGCCGGATTGGCCCAGAGGAGCAACATGTGTCATCTCCTGAAACTTAAAGGCTAAATTTGACTCCTTGGTTTGCCTTAGCAAGATGCAGCTCAGTTTGATCAGTCCTTATGATGAGAATAAACAGTTTATTTCCCATTGCTAGTGAATAGTTCCAATAACAGAGAACATCTGTAGCTCAGGGTTGAACTGTGGAGTTATAGGTGCTCTCTCAGAACTGATAATGTTACCTAGCTGGGAAATGAAACATCATAGTCAACAGTGATAAATAACTTCTTTGGCCCTTGAGGAACCATCCTGCCACCCATTAAAAATGAAAGATATTTGGCATGGTCTTTGATGATTTCAGGCAGGGGTGGGATTCAACTTTTTTAACAACCGGTTCTGTGGACGTGGCTTAGGTGGTGGGCATGGCTTGGTGGTCATGTGACTGGGTGGACATGGCTTGGTGGTCATATTATTGGCTGGGTATGGCCAACTCCATATCACTCACATCGAGTGCATGCATCTCCTTGCCTGGCCTCTCGTCACTGTGTGGATGCTGCAACAGTCGTAAGTGTGAAGAATGGTCATAAGTTACTTTTTTCAGTGCCATTGTAACTTTAAATGGTCACTCCACACAAGCAAAGTACCAGTAAAGGAGGGGAAAAAAACTCCAGAGAAATTCCTGAGACAGGAAGTCTAGCCCTGCCAAGAATGTAATAAGGGTTAACGGAGAGGCAGTTTCTGTAAGCAACACCAGAATGTTTCCTTCCTGCCTTCCTTACAGGATTAGGCCAGTAATTCTTTTTACAACCGGTTATCCGAACTGCTTAGAATGTTAACAACCAGTTCTAGAGAATAGGTGCAAACTGGTAGAACTCCACCCTTGATTTCAGGCCAAGAGGGTACTGTATGTCAGATTGCTGACATAACATATCTGGATTTAGTCAGATTTTTCTGGCTGATCCTCAAAATTGGGTTTTCCCCCCTTCCTTTATATTGATTGTGGCTCTGAGGTATATCTTGTACATGCATCCTGTAGTTATGGTTCAGTTGTATACTTCCTTGTGGTGTAAGAAGTTAGGCTTCATAGACTGCGGTTTCATTTCATAGTCTTGAATTGTAAAGTAACTTCACCATAAATCATTCTACCTTCCGAGAAGATTATTCAGTTGATTTTTGGATCTCCCCTAATTCAATGTACACATTAATTACTGTATTAATATTAGAATTAGAAGTTAGAAATAGAATAACAGAGTTTGAAGGGACCTTGGAGGTCTTCTAGTCCAACCCACTGCTCAGACAGGAAACCCTATATCAGGGGTCTTCAAACTTGACAGCTTTAAGACTTGTGGACTGCAACTCCCAGAATTCTTCCTCCAGACATGTTAGCTCAGGAATTCTGGGTGTTGCAGTCCACAAGTCTTAAACATGCCAAGTTTGAAGACTCTTTCCCTATATTATTTCAGACAAACAGGTTGTCCAATCCCTTCTTAAAAGCCTCTAGTGATGAAGCACATACAACTTCTGGCAAGTTGTTCCACTGATTAATTGTTCTGTCATGAAACTTCTTCTTAGTTCTAGGTTGCTTCTCTCCTTGATTAGTTTCCATCCATTGCTTCTTGTCCTGTCTTCCTGTGCTTTCGAGAACAGCTTGACTCCCTCTTCTTTTTGGCAGCACCTGAGATTTTGGAACACTGCTATCATGTCATCCCTAGTCCTCCTTTTCATTAAACTAGACATACCCAATCCCAGCAAATGTTCTTTATATGTTTTAACATGAATTAATCTGAGAGATGAAAACTGAGATTGTGGCTGTGACTTACTTTTTTCAATTTTGTTCAAACAATGAATGGAGAACATTAAGTTACGCTTCTTGAAAATGCAGAGTTTATGTTCGTGCAAAACGTGTATTCTTTTTCTTCAGTCCTCATCACAAACAGCATTTTGAGGGAAATAAGACATGTTGGTCTGGTCTTCACTTATTGTTTTTAAGCAAGAAAATAGACTATCTGGTATTAAAGTCTGTTCTTGAATATCTTCATCTGAAAGCAGAAACTTCAACTGGTATGCCTTTTGGGTGCTTAGATTTTCATCTTTTGAGCTTGCCCTGCTCTGCCCACTTCCACTATTTCTGAGAATAAGGCTGATTTTATCAAATAAAGACTTATTTTCATTGGGGTCAACAATAGGCCATGCGGAGGCCACATGACTGGTATAATCTTTCTTTAAATTACTTATAGGAAAAACTATTGAATTGGATTTGGTGTCCCAGTTTTGAACAGGGGTTTCACTGGTGCTGCTGAAAGTAGTTCCCAGTTGAGCCTTATGAGAAGTCTGGGGTTTGTACCCACTTCTCTCAATCAAATCCAAATTGCTGGCAAATGGTACATCTTCTGAACTACTGACTTTCTCAGAAACTGTTTTGCTTCCCCCCTTTTTTTTCTCCACAGCCCTATAGTGGTTCTGCATCAATATTTCTTCAACTTCAGTTACCACAACATCCAAAAATGGCTCGGAAAAATTGTCTGTCTCATCATCATTTTCCTAAGCAGAAAAAATAAGATAGAAAGTGTTGAATATTCTAGCACTCGTGTGGGTACATCATAAAGATTGGAACACGGAGGAAGCAAACACCTACTGATGTGCTTGCAGTGTCACAGGATTCTGACTATAGATAGCTTTTGACTTATGATCACATTTGGGAGTTGGTGCAGTCATAGTTGAGTTGGACCAAATATTATGGCAATTTTTACAATAGTTGATAAGTGAATTCTGCTTATCAATGGGCATTTTTTTGCCTTTGTTTTCTATAAATCATCAAAATGGGTTCCAAATTGTGATTACGTGACCATAGATGCTACAACCACTCGTAAACGTGAACTGGTTGTCAAGCACTAAATTGCAGTCAGGAGACTGTAGTGGTAATTCAATGGTCATAAGTGTGAGTACAGACCATATATCACTTTTTCCTTTGTAACTTTGAATCATCCTTAAATGCATGGTTGTAAGTTGAATAATTTATATAATGTTCTACTCAAAAAGGAAAGGGGGGGATGGATATCTAAGTACTTCCTGGTTTTCCTAAATATAAAAACATAATCAGAAGAATTACCTGGAGATATTTTATTACTTTGCTGTTTTGCATCTTAGGATATTCTTCAAAAAGCCATTTTGGTGCTACCGAACTAACCATTTTGTTAACCCTTGAAACAAAAACACAACATGTTAACTTGCATTTTTCAATATCGATGAAATTGTCAACACTTATTGTGGCTGTAGAATTGTCTTCAAATATGGATCATCATCACACAGATCTAAACCGGAGTTGGGAAAGTTAGCAGGAAAGAACTACTGAGCAGCTATTAAACCAATACTTCTTCTCCTACTAACTTTCATCCTTGAATGTCCTCTTTTCAATCCTCTCTCTCCATTCATCTATTTTTTCTAAATCTTCAAAGATGATGGGAAGAATTATGAAGGGAATGAGAGGAAATACTAAGAGGCTTTTCTATATCAACTTGTTTTGCAAGCTGCTTTTAAGACATACACTCACATTGGGACACAAAGATCTGTAATTACATTCAACTTAACCGTGCTAATGTGTATCAACAATTTATGGACATTTCTGGCCTCCAGAGGGCCTCTGGAGCCCAGGGAGGCCATTTTTGCCCTCCTGGAAGCTCAAGGAAAGCCTCCAGGATTGGGGAAGGCAAACATACACACACACTGCCCTGGTGCAGGAGGCTGACTAGGCCATGCCCACCATGGCCATGCCCACTCAGCAACCAGGCAGAGAACTGGTTGCTAAAAATTTTGAAGCCCACCCCTGGATAAAGGTAGTCCTTAAGTTCAGACTGGTCACTTAGCAACCAAATGAAACCATCATGAACTCTTCCAAAGCTGCTGATGGCCAGTTTTGAAGTTACAGCTGTGGTGTAGTGGGCAGTAGGCCCAATTGTCTTAGGGGAGCCTGATGAATGGCATGAGGTACTTCCAGGAACCTCAGGCCTCCCAAGGCCTCCTGCACTCACTGAGGCCTGTGCAAGACCTCCCAGGACTTCTCCTACTCCTGAGGCACCCAATACTCTGTTTAACATCTGTATCAGGGAGAGCAGGTGGGAATTGTTGAGTTGATCTTGTGAGCACCTCCCTGAATGATCATCATGATTTGTAACAGTAATGGGTAGGCTTTGTTATAATTTGAGGACTACCTGTATTGGGCCTGTACATTCCCAAATGATGGTCTCAAGAATTGGGTGGTTACATAAATTTGATTAATAAATAAAACTAAACTTTCATTAACCAAAGCCTGGGAAAAATAGCAATTGGTACCTTTTCCTGCACGATTTTATTGCAATCAAAGTGAAAACAGAGATTGATAAGAAAGCCACTCCGACACCAGTTCCCAATAGAATCCCAGTATTGTAATCATCATTCCCTGAGAGGGGGGGAGGGGAAAGGGAAGGATAAATATATAGATTTTATATCACATTCATGCATTCTGAATGAATTCAAAATAATACAAGCAGGAAAGTGTAACTCCTGGATTTTTTTTTTTAAACAACTGGATAAGTGTTATCATCTGCTGGAGAAGAGGATAATTGCCAGATTCTCCTTGCTCTATAAGATCCTAGCAAGGTATTTTGTTTTAAAAAAGTTTTACTACTGTTTCTGGCAGATAAGAAACATGACACTAGGGACAATACTGCAAGTAAAGAACAGTTGGATACATATTTCATTTTCTTTGTCAGCTTTTTAAACAGTAAACCATTTCAACGCAACACCGCTTGCATTTCCAATTAAAAGCCAATGATTTTTCAGTTAAACAAAGAATAAAGCTCAGGAAGTTGTACCCAGATTTATAAACAGAACAGAAAGTATAATGAGATGTGGCTTCAAATCTGCTTTGGCAATCTACAGCCCATTGTAGATCAGTTGATAAAGTTAGTGGATTTTTTTTTCTACTATTCTGGATTCTGACTTTCTTTTTGTTTTTGTTTTGCTGCACTGGCAACATTTTTGACCAAAAGCTCAGCAGAGCTATCAAATGATCAGCAGGTGCTTTAAATTGGATATGTCGTTTCTGGTAGTGCCCTAAGAACAGATTCATTCAAATTATTACATCCCATTTATTTATATGGTTCTATGCAAGTTGAAACAATATTATTCAAAGTAGACTTTATGGAGAATAGTGGAGTTAATTCCCAAGCAGCTATGTGTAGAATTGTAGTTATGAGGACTTATTAAAATTACAACATGCTTATTTCCTTGATTGTTTTAGTTGTCTTTTTTTGAAATGTTGCAATAATATTTTATGATCCAGAATGCTGTTACAAATGTGATCTCTCATGGAGGGGATCTAAAGAAAACCACTTGGAACAAACCAAGTGAAATCAATGAAACTTCAGTTGACCATGCAAAAGAATTCCCAAAAGTTATTGGGGAATAATTGAGTTGCTTTACTGCAAAATTCGTGAAAAATCTTTCTTAAGGAGGCTGAGATGAAGAGAAACAAGTTTGGGTTGCAATGAAATCAACCCTGCTGTAGAGTTATAAAGACTAAGGATTCCATTGTGGTACAGACTTTCACAAAAGAGTCTTTTCTCTTGTTACTTAAACCATATTTTTATTTGGTTTCCTGTTCTGTCTGTATTTAAATCTTTTTTTATTAAGTCAATACTTCTTAGGCTTTTAATTTTTTTAAAAAGTGTTCTTCGTTTAAATTATATTTAAGCTGCCACCTGTTTTATTTTTACTTTTTTAAACTAAGTTGTCTTGTTCTCTTTAATGAGGTTCCTGACTTTGGTCACTAATGGGTTTCCAAGGATAGTTATAGTAATTTATTAAACTACATTAAGTGGTAGAAGTTCTTGCTTTTTTATAATTTCCTTCATCCAAGGATTTGAACATATCCCACCCAAAAGCCTGGGGATTTTGACTGAATACCTTTGGGAATTTTTCAGGTACTATAAGAATATTACTATTTTGTATTTTTGCCACTAACAAAGTTTATATTTCTCTTGGCCCTATCAGAAATGGAAATCAAAAACCCTGGACTCCTCTGGATGTTCTGCTTGCCCTGGAGGAATGATGTCCCACAAACCATTTAAAGGCATTAACACATTATGTCGTTCTCAATACAGTGGTGGGATTCAAATAATTTGACAACTAGTTTGCTCAGGGTCAGAGTGGCTGTCATTGGAGGCATCCCATCCTCCAACTCCACTGCACATGTGGGACGAGCCTCTCATGATGACCAAACTGACCCTGGGTGAACTGGTTGTTAAATTACCCCCACCTGCTATCAAAGTGGTTCCTGGGTGCTGCGCTGCAATGGAAACGTATCAGTTGGCACATGGGGATGAGGGCAGGGAGAAGGGGGGGGGATGAGGGAGAAGAAAGAGGGGAAGTGGCTTCTTCCCTCACGTTGGCAACTCTATTGCTCATTTCTCTGTTGCAGCACAGCACCCACTTTGATGCCTCCCCTGGTAATTTAACAACCTGTTTGCCTGAACTGGTGCGAACCGGCTGAATCCCAACATTGCCTCAATCCATCCTCCACCACCAGAAAGGCAGTCTCCACCCATCTTTCCTTGCACCAGTTCAAAAGTGCTCTTGCAAAGTAACTTTTCAACAGCTCCAATTCTTTCCCCCTCTCCCAAAATGTGTTGGCGTGTTCTTGCCTTACTTTTTAGGTAGATAAAACCTAGAATATAGCAAGTTCATCTTCTGCAGTTGGCATCTGCTTTCCCTACTGATAGATTGGCCTATGTCCTATCCCTGCTTCCCATCTCCCAGTCATCATTTATTGAGAACTTTTTGTCATCTTTCTCTTCCCACAGCTTTACCATTTCTCCTGTTTCTTGGGTAAAAAGGGGAGAATAATGGAACTCTTGTCAAATTCAACTGATTAAACAAATGAACAAACAAATGAAAGACAGCCTCCTGCCTCACTGTTCCATAAATGTCAATAAATAAATAAATAAATAAGGTAGAAGGCCCAATATTGAGGAAGACACATACTACCCATTTTTGTCTACCCTTTAATTATTTCATTGGTGAACTAGTAAAAAACAAAAAAGGGCCACAATTTCATTGTTTCATCAGTGGCTATGGAAAAAAACACCATTCTGCTGCTGAATTTGTAAAAGAAAGGACCCCAGATGATCAAAACCAGTGTTCAAAAGGGAGGAGGCATTTCTGCCAAAGCACACAGTAATCAATTGGTGCGGAGGAGTTTGTCCACAATTAAATGAAGGGTAGCAGATGAAGAAGATGATTCAACCCAGTAGAAAAAGATAGTTGAAGGTGCCTTCTCACTGGGAGTGAATAAAGTATACAGCTGGGTTTTCCTAGCCTTGATAAATGCTTAATAGTCTTTAACTATGCCTGACCATCACAAGCCTCAGTTTTTACTCATCAAGGCTCCTGTGCAATTGTTCATATGGAACCTTACTGGGAAGAATATTTTGCAGATTGCCAGGCAAACATACCTATAGTCGGAGAATACTTTGATCTTGGTTCTTTTTACTTTGTGAAGGGACCCTTGTCAATTCACAGTGCACCATAAGCTTGGGTGAGATGGGGGCTAGGTGTAGTGCAGTAGTGATTGGCCAACCTGAAGCAGACTCAGAACTGTTTGGCTCAGTGAGTGGCTAAATCAAAAGGACCAAACATAAGCAATAATTGACGATGAGGTGCTCTCTGAATTCCATATATACAAGGCAACAGCTTTCTGAAAGGGTTTGAGATCTTCAGGTAGTGATGACTATGTGGAGGGCTTGGGAGCTGATTTTATAGCACTGTATGTCATGAATTATTGGAAAATAAAACAGTTTTGTCATTTCCTGTAGAGCTGGAATGTCCAACCTGAGCAACTCTAAGACCTGTGGGAGTTGAAGTCCATAAGTCTTAAAGTTGCCAAGGTTGGATACCTCTGCTGTAGAGTAAACCAAGCTAAGTACTCATTTTAATTATCATGCTGGCTGCACACATTTTCTATACAAGAATTTAGTCAATGACTGACTATTTAACAGTGCAAGTGCCCATATGTGTGTGTGTGTGTGTGTGTGTCTATGTAACTGTCTGTCTGTCTGTATGTTACATCTTTAAGTCTTTAATGTGTGTAAGCAATCTGAAGTTTTATTTTCTTGGAATCATGTCAGTGCATGCTATAAACATATCCTGCCACTTTGAAATGTCATAATGTTGCATAAATCGTACACTTCTGAGACAGAAAATCTCCCCTTCCCCCAAATTATTAGAATTCTTTCATACCCCTGGTGACTACAAGACTTCTTTCTTGGGAAATGTCAGGTTCTTTCTTTTCATTCATCAATGCTACCCAGAAAAGAGAAAAAAAATATAAGTAAGTGAGAATGAATGAATTCCGTTGTAATGTGAGAACCAGAATGATTCATTATTATATTGACTTTGCATGCAAATCATCTACTCAGTCTCTCAGTTGCAGGACCTACAGCACTACTGTAAGATCCAGCCAGCAGTCACAATTCCTACTGATCCTGTTTTGGGGAGAAAGCCTAGAGCACGTTAGAACTAGCATTAATCCTGGGTTATTCCATATACCTTGTCACCGTGCAATTCAATAATTTTCACTTGACTTACAATTGTAATTCAGCCCACAATTTTGATCATAAATAGTGACAGATGAATGCAGTTTCTGGCAAAACATCAAAATCACAATTAGGTGATTGCAAACAGCCATAAAAGTGGCTGGTTGCCAAGCACCCAAAATGTGGTTACATAACCATGGAGGCAGATGTTGGAACTTCAAATCCAGGTTGTAAGTCTCATTTTCAGGCTCTATTGTAACTAAGTGACCATTTGTAAGGTCACTTAAGGATTACTTGTATAACAACAATAATAACCATTGTTCTATACAGAAAAGAGGTGGGTTTTTGCTGTTTCATTTCTTCAAGCAGCAAAAAGAAGTTTTAAACATAACCAATTTTCTGTTTTCACATGAATGGACTAAAATGTCTTCCTGAACTTGAAATAAAATTTTGTTCAAAGCTGTGTTAAGATGAAAATAAAATTGCCAGAGTTTTAAAAGTGAAATTCTGTTGCCAAGTTTTAAATATTACAGAAAACCTTAACAAGAACATATGACCAAAAATATCAAAAACACATTGCTGAAAGATTTTATCTGTGTAAAATATTCACCATCCTTGATTTGTCTTACAGAACCTATAGAGATACTATATTTTCATTTTGGGGAAAAATGTCTGCTACAATATTAGTTTTCAGCTTGCTACAAGGGCTTAATTTATAAAATATAAGAACGTAGTGTAAGAATCCACCATGATAGAGGATAGAAGAGTTCCTTCATTCATCATGAAATCTATTGGAAAGGAAAATTTAAGGACGCATTAATTGCCCTTGTACAATGAAAATTCACGAAAGAAGTACCTAGCACTTTTTTTGCATAATACACATAATGACTACAATGATTTACCATGAAAGTTTTTGGCTCAATTTTAGTTGTTAAGTGAGGATTACCTGTATATTACATGTGACTATTGAGGATATTTGAAGATCTTTTTCACTCTTTCATTACAACATAAAGTGTCTCTTCCTTGAACAGTCCTTTTCTTGGGCTTCTATTTCTCCAATGATAGTAATGAAACCCCATCAGAAAAACACATGTGGTTGAAGGCAAGAATCTTTGCTTCATATTTTACTGCTAGCAGTATTAAATGAATACACAACCTCACTTTAATTTTTTGCAATGTTTCTTTTTTTCCTTTGAACCCTCAGAACTATATGGGCAATCTGCAGTCTCCAGAAAATTGCATGTGGGGTGAATTTTTTTTCTCCTACTGACAAACAGCTGACTTCACTGCCAAAGCATGATCCCTGGATTTTGAATGTTAATAACTTGGAATAACCCACAATGACGCATGGATGACTGTGTACTTGCCTGGAAAGAAATTTCAGCTGATCATGATTCCCAATAAACGTCGCTAGAGGGTCTGGTTTCCATCTTTTCAAGATCGTTTCTTTTTTTAGGTGCATCTAAACTTTAACATCGTTTTGAAGTTTTCTTTTGTTTTGGTCTACATTTTTAATGTTAAAATATCTGGCTGAATGCTGAATTATCTCACAACCCCTTGGGAGATTACAAAAGTGAACTTTTCATTTTTTCATTTTGAAGTTAAAAAACACATTCTCTTTTGCCACATGGCAGTAGATGGCACAAAGACTTTCCCTTAGGTAATGAAACTGATTGGATTTGAAGTACATCAGATTTCTATTGCAAGGATTTGGTATCTCACTTGTTCTTAAAATAACTTTGTTGTTTTACTCAATTTTTGTATATATACTATATCTCTGATCTTTTTTTTTCCTTTTTAAAGAGATAGAAATTTCCACCTTTATTTTCTATTTACTCTTCACTGTGGGACTCTCAATTTCTTCTGTACTTACTTTGTTATGGAACATTTCATTCTTTGTCCTTGAGAAGAAGTTGCTTACATTTTGCTAGGGAAGTTTGGTCATTAAGAGGGACGAGGACTATATTAAAATTAAAGCAATAATAAATAAAAGATCCCAACATTATATATTATATACGTTTTACAATACTTCCAAAAAGAGATATAAGAGAGAGGCAGGAGGCAGATGACTTTCTTTGAGGGGGGGGGGAAAATATTTTGATAACTTCCAAATGAAAAATCAAGACAAAAGATGATGATGAATTAGGAACAGTTTTAAATCAATCTAAAGATGAAACCCAGATACAGGTGATAGCAGTTAAATCAGACTTGCAATAGTTTTGTTTGAGAATTGGGAACTTCGTAGAGGAGACTGAATAGGCCATCCATTTGAAAGATTTAATCACAATGGAGATGGCACAGTGGATTGGTGATGCACTGAATATTCTTAGGAAAGCTGAAGGAGGTTGGAGAATAGACTTATTATATATAGCCAGAAGACAACTCTTGGAGGATGCTATGATTTGGTTCATGGGAAAACCTACTGAACAACAAGGGCTGTAGAATACTCTCAACGGAGACTTTGGGGAGTGAGATGTAACGATCTGGAAGATCCCAGTTATAATTTCAAGGATAAGTTTATTGTCAAGAATTAATTGAGGATATTTGATCCTGGATGGCTTAGAGATAATGATTGCAGTGGGTTTATGGTTTTTCTGTCCCAAGCCATACACTCCAGCCAGCACAACAGAGGTGGTATTGACCACGTCTGGAGAACCGGTAGTGGAAATTTTGAGTAGTTCGGAGAACCAGCAAATACCACCTGACTGGAGATTTTACATTATCCTTCCTCTGCTATGCCCACCAAGCCACACCCATAAAACTGGTAGTAAACATTTTTTGAATCCCACCCCTGAAGCACAATGGTAGTCCAAAAGCCGTTTGTGGATTCTCTGGAAGTTAAATACAATAACAGATCATTAATAAGGGGCTTTTAAGTTTAGCTTGTTGTTGGGATTACCATTAACTATCTAATAGTTTACTGATAATTATTGTCTACTTTTACAGTGTACAGATGGTAGGGCAATTTGATTGATAGTAGATTTTCGTGTTTGTAATATTTTTAATGCTATATAGTATTTTAGCAAATAAAGATATAGAAGTTTATAAATTGTGGGCCTGTTTTGCAAGCAGGAAAAACTATTATTGTTGAAATATATTTACCAGTATTCAACCAAAGGGAACCATCTATGTGTATATTTGATACTTTGTCTTTATGCACATTTCTCTAGTTTTGTATTGTTTTGTTTTTCTTTTTTCCTTTTTGGGTTTTGTATTTTAACTTTGGAACTAAAATATTTTTTTTGTTAAAAAAGAAAAGAATTCTATAGCCATCCAATACAGAGATATTGCAAACAAAAGTCATACAATGTCCTCTTGACTGAGTTCTGAAGTTTGAGTTCTGAATCATAATACTTCCCCCCCCCCTGCTTTTTTAACAGTGTTTTCAGTATCAGTATGATTTTTTTTGTGGGCAGAGAATGAATTTTCAACTCAGTCTTCAGAATCTTCGACAAGTACCAAAATACTGTAAATGTATGATTTTATCAGAATTTCCAGCTTTATTTATAAGAATCAGTTTCTTTTCATTACAAGAGCTATGATATGAATGGCTTCTGAATAGCTGTTTTAACTTTTTATTATTGCAGCGGCTGATAATTGGATTTTGCACATCCTTATGTATTTTTCTTCTTCTTTATTTCTATTTTATTCATTTTTTCTTCTTCTTCTTCTCTATTTTGTTGTCTGGAAACAGGCTGCCTACAGATAGTCCTTGACTTAAGTACCATAATCGAGCCCAACATTTCTGTTGTTAAGTGAGTTTTGCTCCATTATATGACCTTTCTTGCCACAGTTGTTAAGTGAATAATTGTAGTTGATAAGTTAGTAACATAGTTGTTAAGTGAATCTGGCTTCCCCATTGACTTTGTCAAAAGATTGCAAAAAGGGATTATGTGACCTTAGGACACAGTAACAGTCATAAGTAGGAACTGGCTACCAAGCATTTGAATTTTGATCACATGACCCTCAGGATGCTGTAATGGTCGCAAGTATGAAAAGTGGTCATAAGTCACTTTTTTCAATGCCGTCGTAACTTGGAACCAGAGTGGTATTCAGCAGGTTCTGACCAGTTCTGGAAAACCAGTAGTAGAAATTTTGAGTAGTTTGGAGAACTGGCAAATACCACCTCTGACTGGTCCCGCCTCCATCTATTTTCTGCCCCCCAAGTCCCAGCTGATTGGCTGAGCCTTCTTTTGTTGTCCTGAATAGGAGAGCAGAGCTGGAAAGCAAGTAATGGGGTGGGGAGAGAATGGAGATTTTGCAGTAACCTTCCCTTTCCATGCCCACCAAGCCATGCCATGACCACCAAGCCACGCCCACAGAACTGGTAGTAAAATGTTTTGAATCCCACCACTGCTTGGAACAGTCACTAAATGAACTGTTATAAGCTGAGGATTATTTGTACTTGCCATTTCCTCAGTGAAGGACAACAAACTGAAAGATTAGGTCTGCGTCCACTAACCTGTATTTCATTCGGTTGCATGATTGGATGAAAGCTTCAGTGCTGCTCAGGGATTTTTAACTCTTTTGCCTTTCTTGACAATACCTATTACATCATGAATCCAGCATGGAATATTGAGAAGCTGAAAACACATGTTTCACCAAAACAAACAAACAACCCCCCCAAAAAACCCTGCTTTCTGGATGATGTTAAAAAAAACAAAACGGACCTGAATTTAGTTTCAAATGCTTGCTGCTTGGGAATAGTGGAACATTAAGATTTTGAATGCAAAATCCTTTTTGGGATGAGACCAGGTTTTAGAACAAGTCTTAGAAATAAAATGCTATTTTGGATGAGCGGCGTTTTTTTTTTTTTTTTGCTCCATCTGTAGAGAACTGGTTTGGCACAGCTGCTTATGGCAGACTTGAAACTAAGTGACTGTGAGTTCTAGTATTCCCTTAGGCATCAAGCCAAGTGGGTGACTTTGGGATAGTCATTCAGTCTGATCCTTAGGGCAGAGTCAATGTCAAACCACTTCCAAATATTTTGCTAAGAAAACTGCAGGGACTTGTCTCGGCAATCATTTAGAGCAGGGGTGTCAAACTGGATTTCTTCGAGGGCTGGATCAACATTTTACTTCTCTGTGCCCCTCCCATTTTGGATGGAAGAATGCTGCAGGAGGCCATCCAGATCAAAAAGAGGGTGTGGGGAGAGCTGCATGCACCCTCCCACGCCCCATTTTGGCTGCCGGAAGCACCATGGGTTGGTCTTTTGTTATTTCCAGGCCAGTTCCGTGGGCCAGATTTAAGCACCCTGTGGGCCGGATCCTACCGTGGGCCTTGAGTTTGACACCCCGATCCAGAGAAAAGATTGACTCAAAGGAACTCACACACATGCACAATCTATAGATTACACACCCAGATGACAGAAACCTATGGTTTGGATATCACATAGCTGGAAATTTTCTATATCAGTAACTATCATTCATCTTTTACAATCTCTCTGCTTGAGTTTTACTCACTCTCGATAGAGCTGGCTCGGCTGATGCCTTTCTGATACACAGCGTATACTGAAATGGTGGCGCTCTCTCCCATTCTGATGCCTTCTGTGAAGGTGAAGTTTAAAATAGCACATAGTTTTTATGGAATCTTGGTTCTAATACATACTCTTAAAAGGAATTATCATCCTCAATAGAACCTTTCTCTAAGAAGGAAATCATGATTTAACCGTTTTATACGAGCAAAACACAGCAACAAGCATTAACAAGGAACATCCATTCTGTAAATGCTTTTAACAATTACATTTACTTCCCATTCAAGTGGGGTCTAAATAGGTCTCTTTCACTACGTTCTCACAATAGCTGTATTCATCCATGTAAACTACTGGGGTAGCTGTAAAAGCCAAGCAGGCAAATTCATGGAGGATAAAACAATTGATTATAACACTTATGACAGCCATCTGTTCCCTCCAGATGTCCCTGAATACCAAGTCAGAGACTCTCAGTGCTGAGAGTCTTGAATGGAAAGACTCAATTGAATGCATTGTACATATTGGCTTACTTGCTGTGAGAAACAAATGATGGCTTTTAGTCTCACCCAGCATAATTCCCATGATGTTCTTATGATCTTAGTAACATTTTTTAAATCGATAAATTTTCTGTTGCTAACAGAACAGACATTTGTTCTGTAGATTTTGCCTCATTTTACGACTTTTCCTGCCACAGTTGCTAAGTTAATCGCTGCAGTTGTCAAGTTAGTAAGGGAGTTCTTAAGTGAATCTGGCTTCTCCACTGGCTTTGTTTGTCAGATGGTTGCAAAAAAGGAGACAACATTACCCTGGGAGACCATAATCACCATAAGTATGAGTCAGTTGCCAAGTGGCCATCAGGATGCTACAATGGTGTGAAAAATAGTCATAAGTCACTTTTTTCTGTGCCATTGTAACTTTGAACAGTCACTCAATGAACTGTTGTAAGTTGAAGACTACCTGTACTGACTAATATACATATCCATCTTTCATATTTATTGCAAAGACAACAAAAGAATTGACTGGTAGCTTACCTTCAAAAGAAGTTGATGTATTTTGGAAAGGGACTTTCTTCCATGCAACAAGATTATGATGCAAATGATTGAAGTCTGCAGACACCCATTCTACTATGTACCATAAAAGTGTTTTTCCAATAGACTTAGGAGGTTCCCATTTAACAGAAATTCCTTTCTGTTTATCAGTGAATATTTGAATATGAGTAGGGGGTGGGAAAGCTATGGGGAAAAACAGATGGGATTATATGTCATCATATCATTTTTGTTACTGCATATTTCCATAACTATATACTGACATTATTCAAAGGATTGCATTGAAATCATTAAAAATGCTCTTCAAATTTGTGAACAATATATAGATTTGTCTCTGTTATGTGGTGACGCCATATATATTGATTTCCATCTCAGACATTATGGAAGATTGGAGAATTTTAGTAGTTACTAAAGCCCCTGTCACACTGCACCAACGGATGCAAAGAGGATGTAAAACGGACAAAAAAGCTTGCCATCCGTGTGTTGCTTTTCCCTCTCTATCCGTCCAGAGCATCTGTTTAATTGACGTTTCATCCACTCAGAAAGTTTTGAGCTGGCCCCAACTTTTGCGCAGAAAAATGTATCAAATTCAGTCTGTTGCTCATCCGGCTATGCTGCATCTGCTCGATCGTACGCGATCCGTTACGCATCACGCGCTATATCCGCTAAGCGCATCCGCTGGCGCATTCCGCGCAACTCGCATCCGCGCCTCGGAGGACGCAGGGAGAAGCGGAATGGACGCAGAATGGATGCAGAACGGATGCCTATGCGGAAACAAGAGCGTTTAAAATGGAAAAGAGACGTTTCACGAGAGGGGACCATATCTCGGATATTAAGTGGAATGTCTACAGGATTGCCTGGAGGATGCTAGAGGATGCAAAAGGGACACCACTATACTGCGCTATAAAAAGCGGGGAGCAACACATGTGGATCTCATTTCAGAACAGAGCGCGCGTGCGTGGCAGGACCTTTGGCAGCCTTCATCTGACTTTTCCTCTTCCACGGGCATCCAGGTCATGTCCCACCGGTGGATCGTAAACACAGTCCTTTGGCAGCCACCTCGCTTCCTGCATATAGTGCGAAGCCATCCTACAGGCTCTGTGAACTCTAACTAACGGGAAGAGAAAAAGAGGTGGGCCAAGAAGCATGCTGGGTACGAGCAGATGGATTCACCAGAAGAGCAGAGGAACGGACTGTAGACAACAAGCATGATGGTGGAGCTCAAGGAGCGCAAGACCACTGCGGGCATGCCTGAACTTCATGAGGATGACTCGCAGGCCATGTTTGAGGAAGTTGTGGCAGCGCTGACAACCCAGGGTTTGACCAAGGCAAACACCAGACTTCTGGCCCAGCCCTGGAACCTGGGCTCCAAGGTGGCCTCAACTCTTGGACGTGGGGCGCCACCTGGCTCAGGGACCACCTACAGGAGCATGCAGGTACGGGCTGGAGGGTGCACCAACACCAACAGCATGTTGGTCAGGAGAAGTGGGTGCGAGGCCATGCATCGAAAGAATAACTGCAGGATGCCCTCCCAGTGTCCCTCCACTGAACAAGGCTGGAGGAAACTCTGCAGAACAGGCGTAGATCAAGGTGGAACTTCCCCAGCAGCTGTTTGAGCCATAGATGCAAGCACGGTGGCCTGCAAAGCGCCAAGCCAGTCGAGGTCCACTTTATTTAACTACAAGGGCTTCTTCAGCAATCAATCCTCTTCGGCCATGGGTTTGATGCTGGAGCAACAAGTTCATGATACATCGATGACTTTCAGGGCAGCGGCTCATCCTTCGATGCCCAGGTATAGCAGACGCCAAGTCACCTCAAGGAGGAGCTGGAATGCAACCTCGGATCGTGGGCTTCCCAGATTCCAGAACTCCTGAAGCCCAAGCGACACACAAGATGTGCCCTACTTCATGTGGGGATGGACGCGCTTCTCGCTCAACAACCTACGCTCTATTGGAAGCCCTACACTCCCAAATAACCTGCCACCCATGAAGAGAGATCTGTCAACTCAGGCTGTCCAGTGCAAGGCGGGTTGTGGAGGAATGCCTTTGGCATCCTGGCCAACTGGTTCCAAGGTACTTCTCACCACCATGCGCAGCATCACCCACAGACCGTGCGAGTCGGATCATGGAAGATTGCTCATCGCTGCACCAATCTCATGCGGCACGCCGCTAGCGCCAATGTTGACAGAACAGCTTGTTGGACCTCCAACAGGCACATTGGGGACATGGAGCACTGGGGGAAAGGAGGCGACAGGGCGGAAAGCCTGATAGACACTGTGATGTAAACAAGGCCCCAACCCAGAGCGCTTCCACGTGAGGGAGAGAAGGCAGTGCAGACCTCCTGAGACACTGATGCAACTCGCCCAGCTTGGAACAGTGGAGTGGCAAGACAGGATGATAGATGCTTAATGGATGCTTCCTTCAGCCTGGTCTCATCACACTGATGAGATTGGCGCATGTATGTTGGGTTGGCCTACAATTCGAACAGGGGCATTTAATAAAGAGTTTGTGGGTTTATGTTGACATGTGTGGATGGATTGGATTATATTGTTATTGATAATTAAAGGGCTATAGGTGTGGCACCTGGGAGCGGTGGACCATACACTCCCACTGTGCTTGACGTGTGAGGTTTATCTATCCCACAGCTATTACCCATCCCACCCAGGTATCTCCTGCCCATCCCACAGGCTATCTTAACCCATCCCACAAAGCATGCAAAGGCTTTAAACCATTTCTAAAAGTTTCACCAAGACTTTATTAAAAAAAAGAAATGAAAAGCAAGCATGTGAATCAAAAATAGGACTTTTATTAACAACAAGCCTATAAGGAAAAAATGAGTCTCTGCATTTCCTCTTGGCGCCTCAGTCTCAGGGGATGAAGGGCTGCAGGTGCTGTGGAGGTGCTTGGTGCTGGGAGTGCTTGGCTCATCAGCTCTCCAGAAGCAGGAAGCAGCAGAAGCCCCAGCCCAGAAGAGCGAGCCCATGGCTGCAAAGCTCCAGCAGAATCAGAGTGGAGCGGCCATACGGGCGGGAATGGTAGCCCTGTCCCTCTTGCAAGGGCTGGCAGCAGATGGGCTGGAGGGCTGGCTGGCTTCAGCATGGTTGTGGGGGTTGCTGGCTCGGCAGGGAGGCTGGCAGGAACCAAGGCTGGCTGGGAAGGCTGGCAGGGAGGTAGGCAACCAAGCTGGCCGGCAGGCAGGCCACCAAGGCTGGCAGGCAGGCTGGCACCAAGGGCTGGGCACGGGAGCAGGCACGAAGGCTGGCAGGAAGGCTGGCAGGCAGGGCACGCACAAGACTGGCAGGCAGGCATAACAATGCTGGCAGGCAGCAGGGCACACCAAGGCTGGCAGGCAGACTGAGCATACGGAGCGGAAGCGCTGGCAAGCGCTGGCCAGGGTCACGATCAGAACAAAATATATATATATACGGCGCGACAGGGAGCGGTCAGCAAGGGACACTTTATCAGCGGCACATAGCAGGGCAAGACATGCCAGGCGACATATATGGCAAGGCCAGGGCTCAGAGTACTGTAGTACTCTCGGACGCAGCAGGTCTTTCCTTGATCATGGGCGACCTGTCAGTCCGTGAGCCTGCTTCCGTTATCGATCCTGCCCTGGGTGGCGCTGACGCTCTCTCTGCAAATGCCCCAATAAAACCGTCGGCATCCGCTAGCTTCCGCTGTGCACTCCGACTGTGCAGTCCGCCCTTCATCCGTTCCGTTGTCCGCTTTTGCTGCAGGCCCCCCGGAAGCCCTTTCGGATGTGCCATCCACTCCCATCCGCTGTTCCGATCGCGTCTTCGCATCTGCATCGCCTTTCCATCCGCCCTGCATCCTTTTCCACGTCCGTGTATATCCCGCCTCTGGTTATTGGCAAATTTTTGGCGCGCCGCATTTTGAGAGGCGGGATAAACAACGGATGGAACATTTTGCTCATCTGTTGTGTCCGTTTTGCATCCGTTGGGCAGTGTGACAGGGCCTTAAGATATTTTTTTGTGCATATTGAGATGTCAGTTGCAATCAAGATAAATGAAAAGTCTGTCAGGCCTACCCCCAAAATGATATAACATCATTCAAACAAAGTTCAGATCTTTATTTGCATGTACCATATAGACAGACTCTTGCCAGACTAAACCTATACTACCCTCACCTAATGGATGTACTCTGGGAAATTGTAGGTAGTGGCTATCTTCAATCTCTTTGTCTTCTCATAATGCAGTTCTAAGCTTTGCTGTCTCTTATCTTGCCCCCCCCCCCTTTGAAATCTGCTCCCTCCTTCCTGGGAATTTGCTGCATTACTATCACAACACTTCTGCTTCATCAACACATCCTGGCACACAAAGCCTCTTTAAAGGCTAAGGGCCAAATAACACACCGACACACAATGCTTTAAGCCAAAAATTAAGACTCTGCATTCTGTAGCACTAATATTCAATATTCAATGCAGCACTGCAAAAAGAAATTATGACTCCATCTGATGGGCTGCTCAAAGTGAAATAAGTTTGGTGAAACTATTTCCCGTGGTGTTTTCCTCTGTGGCAAAATTTCTCTGTGCATTCTTCCTAAAACTGTAAAGGTTGGCTTCATATATTCCAGTGCAAACCATCCATTGGGATTGGATTTAATGAGTTTTGTGTATATTTTCAGAAGCTGCGGGAGCTGAATGACTAGGTTGAAAGTTTAGTTTAGTTTATTGTCATTGCACTTTGTACAACGAAATTAAATACCATCTTCAGTGTACATTATGACTATGAAAATAAACACAAACACACATCCTTCACATTCTTTACATTGAATTGAAAACCCCAATATTGCATTAATATTGCACTATACAGCAGAATTCAAAAGAGCTACTGCCCTGGAACAGAAGCTGTTTTTCAGCCTATTTGCCCTTGTTTTTAGTATTCTGTACTGTCTGCCAGATGGTAATAGTTCAAAAAAAGGGTTCCCTGGATGAGATGAATCTTTGAGAATGTTTT
>BHFT01001361.1:0-11890 GCA_004320025.1 Laticauda laticaudata
TCTGACTTACGCTGCACATTCTGTTTTGCTTGTCTCCCTAACCCTGGTTGGGGAACCCAGGCTTAACAGAATCCATACATAAGTGTAATCCCAGAGCCAATTATGTTAAGGGAAAAGACTACTTCTTCATTAAGACAGCTTAACTGTTAAAACTATATGGTGGTGGTGGGGAGTAAACTGATATATATCTGGAAGACTGTTTCCTTCAGATTGCTAGTAAGTTACATAGGGTGAACAATCATCTATTTTTCATCGTATGATGACTGATAACTATGACTCATTGTATCACATTGCAGATAATATTAGTACCCATCTCTCATTCCTCCATTTGAACTGTAAGGCAAATGATGAATTATTGATCTTTCCAATATCTTACAAAATATATTTGGTGAGTGCTGATCTATAACAATATATATATATATATATATATATATNGTATGTATGTATGTATGTATGTATGTATGTATGTATGTATATATGTATATGTATATGTATATGTATATGTATATGTATATGTATATGTA
Source organism: Laticauda laticaudata (assembly GCA_004320025.1). Taxonomy (NCBI): domain Eukaryota; kingdom Metazoa; phylum Chordata; class Lepidosauria; order Squamata; family Elapidae; genus Laticauda; species Laticauda laticaudata. Next base: position 525 of record BHFT01001361.1, read on the forward strand.
TGTATGTATGTGTACTTAATGTAATTATGGTAGCATATCAAAAGGATATTTCTTTTGAAATTTGGAAGGATGGCTTGGAATGTTACACAGAAAATTAGATTGGGATAGAAAATAAAAATGATGGACCTCCCTTGCTTTGGCAAGTGAATAAGAAAATAAATAGATTGTCAGCTATTGCTATTATATATGGCCGATTAATATACAGAAAATTAAATAACTTTTGAAAAAATGATTAATATCTCTGACTCTCTTCATTCCCCTAGCACTTGAAACAGTAAAACTCTTTTGAAAGATTACTGCAATTTCAGGAAGCTAAAGATACTTGATTAAAACTTAGTATGTTTTAGAATTTGATTCTTTAGAGCAATGGTCCCCAACCTTTTCTGTACCAGGGACCGGTTTCACGATTATTCATTCTTCCATGGACGGTACCTGAGTAACGTGAGACTCCACCACCATTGGGATGGCTCTTCGTTTGAAGCCGCCCCCCCTTCGACAAAACTAAGATGCGAGGATTCCTTCAGCACCCAAATGCCACTTTCCAACCGAAAACCCAGAAGCGCCATTGAAACAAGATGGCAGTGCCCAAGCTTTGCAGCCTGGTACAAAATGATCCATGGACTGGTACCCGGGACCGGTGGTTGGGGACCCCTGCTTTAGAGTATTCATCACTGCTGAATTCAGTGTTGGACTGTTACAATTCCAGTTACACATGGGCAAGCAAGCATATTTCTCCAGAGGGATTTTAGAATATCTGTCCTGTAGTAATTCCAAAGGCAATTATTATACTTTGCCCAGAAGAAAGTTTTTCTTAATTTGGGGAATTGGCCGTTTCTCAAAAGCCCTTTGTCACCCAAATCCTATTTCTCTGTGACAAACTACTTACTGCCTGAAGTTCAGTGTCATCAAATCTTTGAAGATGTGTGCATTTGGCAAGGTCATAGCCCAAGAATTGTAGAAACTGTAATGATAGGTGATAAGTCATTTGTTTTTGTTCTATGACATTGTTCAAGCTTAAGGAGCATTCACTGGTCATTATTAATTGAGATAATCCTGAGGAGAAGAACTGGGCCTTCTGTCAGCAGTTTAACATCAATCTCCATACCCTAACTTCGGTTTTACAGATCTCTATTTTTAACCTGACCAGAATTTTGGAAATGTCTCTGGGTACTACAAGTGTAGATAACAGAAATTTAGTTTGGGGCACTAAAGAGATATTAGTCCTAGCACAAGATCCACCCTAACTCCATATAGCATTTGGACTAAGGTTTCAGCTTGAAACTGTGTAATTTATAGCAGCTCACTGTAAAATAAAATATTTTTGATTTTTTAGGGCAACTGAAAAAGCAACTATATACTGAATTGTACTTAAATACTTTAAAAATACTGTACAAATTTCATTCCAAGCAACATTTCAGAAAACAAATAGGGAATTTGGTAAAATGACCTTACTGCTTTCATAAATCTAATCAAGATTAAATAAAATAGATCTTTAAATAAAAGATCTATTAACATCTATTATTTAAAAAAGTTTAACATCTATTAAGTCTCAATGTTGCTGCTAAATAAAAATAAATAATGGGTAACCAATGAATGTAGCAGATAGGGAGAAAGATTGGCTGCAGTTAAGAATTCATCATGCTGCTAATGACCCCACAACTAGAATACCTAGAAACCCATTACTTTGTGAAGGTATTGAATAATGATGTTGAAGGAAAAGATCGGAATGAAATAAATTACCTTCATGGGAAGCTGTCTTAAACAGTCCATTTAACTAAGCTTTGGCTCTTACTGCAAATGTTTTTTTTCAGGGCCCAACTCTATTTGGAACTGTTAACTGAGAAATGAACACAGTAACAAAGTAGATGGTTTTCCACTAACCTGCTGCCCTTCCTTGATTCTCCCCCCATCTTGAAACATTTTTTCTAGTCCATTGATATCTTTGGGGCCTTTTTTTTTCTTCCAAGTTTATCTTATTGATAGAATTGGTAATTGGTTACTCATAAAAACTATTCCCTGTCAATCTACTTTAGTACTATGACAGTCTGGACAAGTGACATGTTGGACAAGTGACATGTTTACTCATTGAATACATGTGGACTCCCAACATGCTTTTTGTCATGTACAAATATACAGAAGCAAGTTAGAAGCTACTACGATGATGGTCTGACCTGGTTTAGAAATATTTGCAGTCTCCTTTCCTTGCCTGTACTAGATACCATCTGTTAATATGTCCATCTTCTAGTTTAGGGGTCTCCAAACTTGGCAACTTTAAGACTTGTGGGCTTCAACTCCCAGAGTTGAAGCAAAGCTGGTTGAGGAACTCTGGGAGTTGAAGTCTACAAGTCTTAAAGTTGCCAAGGTTGGAAACCCCTGCTCTAGTTCTTGTCTTGTACTTGTGATTTTTCACATTCTGGATTTATCCGTACTGCCTAATTGCCTCATTACCAGAATAGATTGGCACCTATTTATGGAGGGCAGGAACGAGTGGTGTTGACTTCTTTTAATCTTTCAATCATTTAGTTTCAAGCCTTGTAAACAGAAGATTGCTGTTTTGGAATCTGCCAGACCCCACTCATTTGGGGTAAAAGGGACTCACTCTCATTTCTCAAATAGCCATTGTAGCTTTACAAGCCAAGAGTTATAGCAATTTTGTAATTCTAGCACTCATGGTAAAGGTTGATTTAAAAAAAAAGAGTTGTGCATGCATTTTGAAGCTTTAATTTTAACCATGTATAAATTCAATTTAATGTGTGTGTGTGTGTGTGTGTGTGTAAGAGAGAAGAGACGAGAGGAGAGGAAGATGCACAGATAAAACTGTATATATGAGATGATCTGTTCACAGGAAGAAAAATGATTGGCAATTATTTTCTTAAAATGGAAACAATACAGTGGTATCCTACAGTCCACAATAAATAACTTGCAAACTGATATCAAAATGTCTCAGTTCAGTGCAGACCAGATAGAATTTTCTGAAGTCAGCTTAAGGCCCTGTCACACTGCCCAACGGATGAAAAACGTTTGTACAAAGGACACAGCAGACGAGAAAAATGTTCCATCCGTTGTTATCCGCTCTCAAAAGGGGCAAAAATTTGCATAAACAGAGCGGATAACACGGAAAGGAAAGGACGGGGGAGGACGCAGAGCGGATGGAAAGCGGATGCGGAACGGAAGCATCCTTTTGCATCCTCTAGCATTCTCTAGACATCCTTAATATCCGAGATAGGTCCCCCCTGCGAAGGTTTTTTCCATTTTTAAATGTTTTTCTTGCGAGCTGCATCCGCTTTCATCCTTTCTCCATCCATGCTACTAATACTGCACGTCTGTTCCGCATCCGTTCCGCTTCCTCCCTGCGTCCGTTTACCGCTGGAGCGGATTCGAGTTGCGCGGATGTGCAGCAGATGCCTAGCGTGATATAGCGGATGCGTAACGGATGACAACGGACGCAGAAATGGATGTCCCCGTATGCCTAGCGGATTGCAGAACGGACGTGTTGGATACATTTTCGCCCTGTTTTGAGCAGCTCAAAACCTTTTGAGCGGATGAAATGTCAATAGACGGATGCTGGACAGATAGAGAGGATGCAAAATGGAGGCAGTGAGTACAGAACGGAAGCATCGCGTTAACCAACGGATGGTAAGTGTTTTTCTCCGTTATACATCCTCTTTCCATCCGTTGCTGCAGTGTGACAGGGGCTTTAGAATCAGGAAGAGCTTAAGCAGTAAGTGCAATCATTCCTCCTGTCATCTCTACGTTATGAAACTATGATATCCATTCTATATTTTGTTTGATCTGTTCAATGCCTCCTACCTGTTAATCAGTCTTTCTGTCTTGGTTAGTGTCTTATTGGTGCCACCTCTATGTCCATCATTTGAGCCTGCCTGCCTGAGCTTTTGCAATGGGCATTGAAGCACCTCACCTCCAAAGCCAAGGGAACTTCGCCGGCAATTGCAGGTCCTTCCACACATAGGGTACATGCTCAAGAAATGTCTGATGGTTAGTAGTGACCGAAAAAGTGACAACATGAAGTCAATATAGTCCTTTCCTTTTCAATGTTGTGGTTGCGAATCAACGTTACACCCTGTGATATTGAATTTAATGGACTGAAGCTCTTTGAGAAATTTGCTTCATATATAGATGGATCTCTGTGATATACAAATGATAAAGTTAACATTTAATATGTTTTTTCAACATAGTTTTTTTCTTGGAAACTACTAGGAACACTTACCAGTTCTCATCAGGTTTTCAAGATCAAGGGGTAAGCTGATATATACAGTTTCTTAAAACATTTTTTTTCTTAAAAATGTATTGAACTACATATCACAGTTTTAGGTCTCTTAAATCACAGGAACAAGAAAAAAGAGATTTGGGGTCCATGCTCAAAGATTATTTATTACAATAGCTAAAGCACAACTCTAGAAAATAGAGGAACATGAGCTGCTGATATAAATAGAGTGTTACAGAGTTTGTTCTTATACATGTAATTAAATATATTAATAATATTACTCTTCGTGTTTATAGATTCTGAAGAAATTAGGAAACAAATTTGGAACTCAGGTATTTAATAGAAAATTTAAATTTCAGTTCCTCATGGACATTTCTTTTCGGTATATAATACTGGGATTCTGTTGTGTCCTTTAGAGTAAGTTGAATTGTACATTTAATAGCAGATCTTGTCCTTAACCCTCAGGTTCTTATTTAAGCATTTTCATCAAAAACAGGAAATGAAAACAAATGAAGCTATAACGAAAGCACAGTTTGAATGTTACCAGAAAATTGTACACGTTCCTGTGCATGAGAATACAGGTGAAAAGTACTCTTGTTATGTTGCCAATATGAATATATTTTTGATTAATAAACGTCAAAGCAAGAATCTGTATAGCAACTTTAAATCTTTGGCTAAAGCTTAATTTTTTTTTCCCACAAGACCTTGTTCCATTAATCCTCCAAGACAAATTCTCCTCTTCATGGATAAGGTTGAGGCTTCCATCTGAATGATTCCATGATTAAGGAATTGTTTCTTCCTAAATTTTTTATTTTTATCCAAACCCACCACCAAATATTTCATTGACAGCCAGACTATGCACTACAACTGCTTCTGTTCTAACCTCCTTGACAGAGAGTGATGGAATTAAAACAGACATTAAGAAAACTGAACTACTCACACAACAAGATCAACATACACATCAATAGAGCTAGATCAATTACCAGGGAAAGCCTGTTATAAGATAAACTACATATTTGTGCCTGTATCTAGGCCAAGTAATTTATTCCAATATGCACCAAAAGGTTTCAGTTTATTTCAAAAGATCTCAACAAATACAATAGGTTAACAAACTTTAATTTAAATCAGTTTAGGTAATCTAGACTCTTAATAGGTATACATAACAGAATGAAAGAGTTGAAAGGAACTTTGGAGGTCTTCTAGTCCAACCCCTGCTCAAGCAGGAGACTATACCAGGGGTGTCAAACTTGCATTGTCACATCGTCATCATGTGACGTATTATGACTTTTCCTCCTTCATTAAACTGGAAGTGGGCATGGCCAGCACGTGATGCATCCAGCCTGTGGGCCACGAGTTTGACACCCCTACTCCGGACAAATGGCTGTTCAATCTCTTCTTAAAAACCTCCACTGTTGGAGCAACCACAACTTTTGGAGACAAGTTGTTCCACAGCCTCACATGTAAACTGTATCTGCCCAACCAACCTGTTCACCTCTCCTTCACCCACTCCATCTCATTCTGATTTAAATCCTATATTAGTTCAGCCACTGTATGCATCTGATTTTTAAAAAATAAAAAATAATTTGTTATTAAATATTTTTTATTTAAGAATTTCATAAAAGATAAAAACTTATACAAATATAGTTTGAAAAAAGAAAAAGAAAATCAGAAAAAAATCTAAAAGTGGAAGAAAAGTAAAAAAAAGCAAAAGAAAAATAGAAAAGAAAGAAAAAAGATGCAAAAAATAGCTTCTGATCTTCTTTATAGCAGTTATAACTACTGCTATAAATTTACCTCTTGTTCTATGATTACAACATAACTTCCTTCTTTCTATAATCTATCCTCTCTGATCATTCTCTAGAAAACTGATATGAACAAGCACAAATGTATTATAGATTAAAAACTGAACATATTTCTCCTTAATTTGTAGGTTCTTACTGCAATAGAACATGGGATGGCTGGTTATGCTGGGATGACACTCCTGCAGGAAAAATAGTCACACAAAATTGTCCACCTTACTTTCAGGATTTTAACATTCTGGGTAAATAACCACAATGCTTTGTTCACTGGCACTGTAAAGATTGAGATGCAAATTAGCAGCTGGACTTCCACCTTCTGAGGACCCCAAGTAGAATTCCAATCTGCTTATATTTTTCCAAACCCTAAAGGATCATTAATGCTCTTCCTACTTTCCCAGGGAAGTGTGACTTCTGACTTTCCTATTTAATTTAGAGAAGTGGTAGGCTGAATTGAGAAATTCGAACCATGCCTGTCATTCTGATCCCCTATGTTACCTTTCTTTTCCTCATTTTGCTTGGGATTTCTTCAACCTTTCCAGTCACTGTATTTATTAACAATGTAAGTCGTATTGAAAACTCAAGAGAAAAGTGTTAGGAATGATGCTTTGTTTGCAGAGTTCTCAAACTTATTCCTAAGAATTAAAAACAGCCTCTGCCTTGATTGATTACAAAAAGCTAAAAAGAATTGGGTTTGATGAACTGGGTTGCTTTTGATAAGACCATGCAGATAAACACAAACTGAAAATAAATGGAAGTATAATGGCATGATACATATCAGGAAATTATCAAATCCAGCCAATTCTTTAAAATAATATCTTTATATAGTACTGAAATCTAGGATTGACGCTGAATCCCTTCAAATCTATTGACAATAGTTCTTTTACTCTCTAGCTTGTATATACTTTATTAAATACAAAAGATAAAATATATATTTTTTAAAAAGAAATTGAAAAGGAAAAAGGAAAAGAATAAGCAGCAGGTGGTAACTTCAAGAAAAAAGCTCTTTTATTTTTTAGAGGTATATCTATCCCTTTTTCTATCCTGAATCTGGCATAATTCCAATCAAATCATTTTTTTCAGGCAAAGTGTTTGAGTCTTGACCCAGGTTAAAATGTTTCTCAAATAGAAGGCTATTTAATTATTTTATGAAGTAATTGAAGGATAGTCCTATAAATACTCCACTTCATATGGATGCCTCGGGGGGGGAGAGGGGGGCTTATGTGTTCTAATGAGGTTGAGAGCTATGTGGAAGGTATACCACCAGAAAATATACCAGAAGAGTCACTCAAGCCAAATAGGTCACAACTGAGGAGCCAGACTAAATATATTCACAAACCCATTAATCATAATGAAGCAACTGCAAAAGAATCTCACACTGAATTGCAAGGGTTAACAAGAACCACAACAGTTGCTGTGCCTGGGCAGCTGTCAAAAAGTGAATTACAGGGTTGGAGAAAGACCTTGTGACCTGCTCTGCAAAAAACCAAGAAAATTCAATGGAATGGGACTCAAATATGTCAGATGAGTGCCCAACGATAGGACAACAGGACTCCCATTGCTGTGGCAGCCAATGGTGGAAACTAATGTCTGTGTTGTACAGAGATACATTGAATAGCCACATGGAATGTTAGTGGAATGAGGCAGGGTAAATTATATATTGTCAAATGTGAGATGGTCAGGTTGAAAATTGATCTCCTTGGTGTCAATGAGCTACACTGGTCAGACAATGACTTTTCCCAGTCTGAGGACTTTGCTGTCTGTTATTCAAGACATGACATCAGGAAAACAAATGGAGTGGCACTTATTGAAAGCAGAAAACTTGCTGAGTAATGGAAAGCTTCTCAACTGTCAATGAGTAAATTATGACCATCAGAATTCATGCCAAACTCCACAACATTATATATCCAAATTTATACCCCAACAACTGCTGCAACAGAGCTTGAAATAATTCCTTGCTGTTAAGATATATCAAAGGGCTGATTGTGGTTCAGATCATGAAGTGTTGGTGGCAAAGATTACAGTCAAATTATGTTCCATCAGAAAGGTAGTGTCTCCAAAAAAGTTTGATGCAACCAAAATCCCTGCTGCATATACAATAGAGATGAAAAATAAATTTGAACTACTGGACACTGCTGAGAAAATGTCTGATGAATTGTGGCAAGAAATCCAATTGATCATTATTGGATTTGTAGAAGAATTCATACCTCAGAGAAACCAGATAAAAAGTAGAAGTGGCTCTCAGATGAAACCATCAAAGATGATGAGCAAAGAAAAACATCCAAGGCAGCAGGCAAATGGAAAGAAGTAAGAAAACTGAATGAAACTTTCCAAAGGACAGCAAGGAAGGCTCATGAAATTTACTGGGATGAGCAATGTAAACAGCTTGAAGCGAAAGACATGAAGGGTCACACCAGGAATGCATTTATGCAAAGTCAAAAAGATCCAAGCACCATTTATTGCTCATAAAGGCATCATTAAAAAAAAAAGCAAGGGAGAAAACTACCTGATCAACAAAGCATCAAGAACAGATGCTGAGAATATACAAAAAAACTGGATGGAGATAGCAAAGGGACTCAACTTGGGGATGACAGGGTAAGAGAAGTAGAAATAGAACCAGCTATCCTTGAGGAAGAGATCATATGGGCTATGAACCAACTGCCAAACAACAAATCTCCAAGTATTGACACTATCCCTGCAGAAGTACTAAGACCTCCACCACTCAGAGTCATCAGAGACTTTTGCCAGAAAATCTGGGAAACCAACATGTGGTTACTAAAATGCTCAGTGGACTAAAAATATTCAATGTTCATTCCATTGTAAAAAAAGAAAAAAAAAAGGGGGTGGGGTTAATTCTAAATATGATCAATAGATACTGTAGATCAAAGGTCTTCAAACGTGGCAAGTTTAAGACTTGTGGACCTTAACTTCCAAAATCCCTGAGCTAACATGACTGGAGGAGGTAATTCTGGGAACTGAAGTCCACAAGTCTTAAAGCTGTCAAGTTTGAAGACCCCTGCTGTAGGTGGTAGGTAGGTAGAGAGATAGATAGATAGTAGGTATGTAAGTAGGTAGGTAGATAGATAGATAGATTGACTGTAGATCAATAGATAGGCAGACAGGCAGGCAGGTAGAGGTAGAGGTAGAGATGAATGAAATTGAAACTGAAAAGATGATTAGGGGATTGGGGGCTAAAACATATGAAAAAGTGTAGGAGTTGGGTTTGTTTAATCTGAGGAAAAGAAGGACTAGAGGTGACATGATAGCCATGTTCAAATATCTCAGGGGCTGCCACAAAAAAAGATGTGGTCAATCTATTTTTCCAAAGCACCTGAAGGCAGAACAAGAAGCAATGGATGGAAACTAATCCAGGAGAGAACGAACCTAGAAATAAGGAGAATTTTCCTGACAGAACAATAAATCAGTGAATTTATTGTGAATCGAAAATCATATAGGTCTTGTGCTTGAACAGACAGTTGGACTACAAGACCTCCAAGATCTCTTCTGTTGTTCTATTATAAATGCAGCCCACTTGCTGATGCTTGCCAGAGTGCAGGCTCAGTCCCAATACCCATTGTTGGCTCAAATGTTCATATCCACATGTATATATGACCAGAGTGAAAACACCCTTGCCCTTCCCTCTGCTTGACAACAACAAAAAGTCATCTTGAAACAGAGAGTGTTCAGATGAACTCTGATATAATCTGTATTGAGAAAAACATGGGTGGCCATAATTTTTCATAATTTTTAATTAAAAATTTGGGAGCTTCAAGAATCAGAAAAATTCCAAGAACCTAAAAGTAGAGGATGTGTTTTTCACTACTTAATTGTGCTTGAACAATACTTTAAAAATATTGTTCTGTGACAGAAAAGTGTATTGTTTTGTATTGTTTTTTTTAAAAAACTAATGCTGGTGGTAATTTTAGTTTTTTTCTCATCAAGAAAAAGCAATTAAAATCTGTGAAGAAAACGGACATTGGTTTGTACATCCCAAGAGCAAGAGACAATGGACAAATTTCAGCCTTTGCTCTGATGAAAACTACAAGGTAAGAGAAGTAGAAATAGAACTGGCCTTGAGCAAGAGATCATATGGGCAATGAACCAACTGCCAAACAAGAAAACTCCAGATGTTGATACTAACATGCAGAATTACTGAGACCTGTAAGCATTGAATCCTCTAAGATATACACTTTATTTTTCCATTCTATTCAGCTTTATACTGTCTGAAATAAGTTGATTTATTTATTTGCTTGCTTGCATCCTGACATGTGCCCCCCCCATGAGAAACCAGCTACACTACATACTCTAAGTAAGGAGGCTCACACCAGCATTATAGCTAACACAGAGAAGCCCAATTTTCAGTCCTCCATCATACTTTCCTATGTAAAATGACTTTTATCCAGGATTTATTCACAAACTTAGCAACAGTAAATGTGAAACACTTCTTTTTATGTAGCCCTTAATCTTTACTACCATTGAATTTATTCAGTTCTAATTCCTTTCAGTTTCTACTTGTATTTACTATATTTTTTGCACTATAAGATGCTCCAGATCATGAGACACACCTAGCTTTGGGGGAGGAAAACAAGAACAAAAATCTGCCTCTGCCTTCCAGCAATTTTCCTCCTTGCAGCAAAGAGTAAAGAGCCTGGTCAGCTTCAGCACAGCCTGATTTAGCATAAGCAGCTGATTGGTGGTTTGATCAGCCTCCCTGAATACCACCGATCAGCTGTTCCAGGCTGCAGGGATCACTGCCACCCTTTGTTGCTGCCACTTATTGCTGCCTCTGTGCACCCCATTTTCATCCTCTGCGAGTCCAGTTTTTGACCCATTCCAGACAGCAGGGATCAGCACCTCCTGGAATGGGCTGAAAACAGGACACGTGGAGGCCCAAAATGGGGTGTGCAGAGATGGTGATAGGCAGCAACTATCTCCTACCAGAAAAAGCTAAATAATGCTAAATAGGAGTTTCATTTATTGCTTTATAGAGAAAAAGGTAAAGGAGTCCCTGCTGATTTGACTTTGCTAATCACCAATTATAAAGGGCAGTGCTTATCACTGCTTCAAGGCCATTGCATCAGCACTGTCCAAAGACATTTCCATGTCATGTTGCCAGCATGATGTCATGGAACACTCTTATCTTCCTATCGAAGTGCTACCTAATCACATTTGCATGCTTTCAAATAGTTAGTTTGGCAGGAGTTGGGGTGACACATGATCCTCAGGTCTTGAACCTCGGCAGCCAGATTTCTGGCCAACAAGCCCAGCATCTTAAGGCCCTGTCACACTGCCCAACGGATGCAAAACGTTAATAAAAAGGACACAACGGACGAGCAAAATGTTCC
>BHFT01001362.1:0-31206 GCA_004320025.1 Laticauda laticaudata
TCACCTTTTAAGTTGCATTACTGAAATAAATGAACTTTTGCACGATATTCTAATTTTTCAAGTTTCACCTGTATACTGACACTGCTATAATGAAGTATTACAATTTATTACCTGGTAAAAGAAAAAATGTCTGTATTCAAAAAACAAGAAATGGAAAAGAGCATGTAAAGAAACTTTTATCTCTGTTAAATTTTATTTTGCTATTGTTAGCCCATTGCTGTGATTAGAATGATTAATATCATTTTGAATGATCTCCTAGAGCAGAGCTGCCAAACTGACCCATGGGCTGGATGGGTCATGTGCTGGCCACACTGATACCCATTTAGCGAAGAGCTGTGCAGTGCTTCAATTTTGATTTGGAAGAGAAGTTTCTGGAACATGCAGAGATGTGAACACAACACTTTAACTTCTATGACTTATTAAATGGCCTACATTTGTTTCAGGATTATTCAACTGCTAAAATACTTCAAATTAAACCAAATCCTTTCAATCAAATATGAAACACTTCACAGCCCTATTAGTCCAATTTTATTCGACCAATTTTTTGTCATTGGAAAATTCTATAATCCTTCTTTCCATCTTTTCTTCCAAATCATTAATAAAAATGTTGAAAAATATATGATTAGCACTAAATCTTGATACACATCACGAGTTCTCTCTCCAGCTGGTGAGGAACTACTGATAAACCACTGCATAAGCGCATAATCGTGCCTACCATCCCTGTCCTATTGTGGCCAATTATTAGTTCCTATTTCTTGTATTTAAACTTATGTTTAATCGTGTTTCTGTTATATTGTAAGCTTTTGACAAATAATAAAGGTTCTTTGAATATTATTTTCAAATCAGCTATGTATCTACTGTGTTGTCATGGTTTGTAACCCATATTTAGCTAGATGATACGCAGAATGCTATGGAATACTGTCACAAATATTTTGCTGGAATTATTAATATTGAAGTTTAATATATATACTAAGCCTATTTGGACATGTACTCCTTAGGTTTTTGTGTTTCCATGAGATATTAGTTTCAACATTATAAAAACTTCAACTGAATTTGGGAAGTGAAATCCTAACATTCCAGGCAGCTTCAAAGATGGATTTCAGAGATTGAATGTGAGCTACTCAAAGCCCAATGTAATTAGATATAATTATTTCATCTTTAAAAGAACAGTCATGGTAGATGTTAGAATAGATCAATGTGAATTTTAGTTTTGATAGTGGGCTTTTTTTTCAGAACAAAATGCAGAACAAAATAATGTATATCTGTCAGTATTGTGTCATTCCATCTTCAGGGCAAATGAAGTATTGCTCTGTCACCAACACTCTCAGAGTATTGTAACCATAACATACAAATCAGCATGCTTTGTTTAGTAAATTGTCTATACTTTGTGTTTTGTTCGGAAATAAGTTGCGCGAGACCGGGTTCCAACAACAACTCTTTTATTTAATTCAGTAAAGCAATGGTAATGGAAGAAGAGCCCAAGCCGCGGCAGCTCTTTTTATAGTGGCTTGCTTGCGACTTGTGGCCAATGACACCATTTTAAGTGTTCCCACCGTCAGGCGGGCCAATCAGATTGGTTCTCGAATGGCCAATCCGAGAACGGCCTTTTCGGCCAATCAGAATAGGAAACTTGGAGCCTACCAAGTTCCATACACAACACCTTGTATAGTAAATTGTCTAGTAATTTTTTAAAAGACTCTTTTATCATAAGCTGGGAGGTTCCATGGGGTGTGAAAAAGCAACTTAACAGAATATATGTGACCCAAGGAAGAAAAAAGAACACTGATCACATCTAATGTGATAGCAAAAATAATTTATATAATTTTAATATCACATTGTAAAATTTCAAGACAAAGTATTTCTGCAGTAAAAGATTCAGAATTTTTTAAAAGATGTATTACAAAGTAATCCACAAAGCAATTCTTTGTATAAGATGCTCTAAATGTTCCATGATATTGATAGATCAGTGGAGCTTAGTAAATCAATAAACATTGATGCAGAGTATCATATGAGTTTTCTATAAGTAATTACTAGTTAAATATATGTACTGTCAGAAATATTATGAATGATTAACTATCCCTTTCTATTGAGCATCTGAACCTGAAGAACAATACAGCAAAAAAGAAATAAATAAATTAATATGACATAAATAGGACAAAAACAGACAAAAAAAATAACCTGATGACTAAAGTTTATAAACATTTTTAGAATATCATTATATGACTAGTACATAAGTACCAAGGCTTCGTATATTTATATAAATAGTAGCTCTACCATTCTTCACGCATTTAAGGTATTTGTTTTCTAAGTTCATTCAGTTGTACATTTATTTATTAATTGATTTTCATTTATTTGTCCCACCTTTATTATTTTTATAAATATAAACAATATAAATAAAAAATAAAATATAAAAATTATAAAAAATATAAAAATATATATAAATAAAAATTAAGGTGGCAAACATAATATTCCCTTTTCTATTTTCTCCTCAACCAGAAGCCTATGAAATAGGTTGAAAGAGAGAGATTGACTCAAAATCAGCTGGCTTTCAGGTCTAAAGTGGGACCCAGAAATCACAGCCTCCTGGTTTCTAATCTGATGCCTTAATTAGTAGATGAAACTGTCTCTTAGAAAACATTAATTTAAAAAAAATCATCAAACACTAGTAATATGAGGATGAAATGGAAATTCTGCTTCATTTTTGCTGTGCTTCAGCTACTCTTTAAAAATTATTGGCCTTCTATTAAAAAAGCAATATATCAAATTGAATACATTCTTATAAATTTAAAACCACCCTGATATTTATATTGGCTTATATCAGAAGTAATCAGGTACCATGAATATCAGTGTGCTGGGAACACATTTATGTCCAACAAGTCACACTCTATTTTAATTATTTTTCTCTTAATTGTTAATTCAAAAATGAAATGAGAAGCTGATTTCCTGAAAAGTAAGGCTCCATACTATAGCATGCTTCTTTTTTTTAAAGAAGAGTCAAACTCATGACAGCACGTCATCACATGATGTATTGCACCTTTTTTCTCCTTGCTAAACCAGGGGTGGCATGGCAATTGTGCAGTTATGTACGCCCCTTACAGACCTCTTAGGAATGGGGTGAGGTCAGTAGTGGATAGTTTAAGGGTAAAGGAGTGGGGGTTAGAGCATGTAACAACAGAGTCAGGTCGTGCATTCCAGCTATTGTCCACTTTTGCTGAAGTCATACCAATCAAGTTTGGAGCAGTTTACATTGAGTTTGTATCTGTTGTGTGCTCTTCTATTGTTGCAGTTGTAGCTGAAGTAGTTATTGACTGGTAGGACATTGTAGCAGATAGTTTTGTGTACTACACTTAAGTCCAACCATAGGTGACATAGTTCTAGGTTGTCCAAGCCCCAAATTTCAAGCCTGGGGGTTAAAGGTATTCTGTTGTGAACACTCTTCTTGTGAAATACTTCTGGACTTGCTCAATTATATTGATGTGCGATATACAGTGCGGATTCCAGACAGATGAGCTGTGTTCAAGTATTGGTCTAGCAAAGGTTTTGTATGTTAGCAATTCAGTATTAATGGAGGAGAAGCTTCATAAGATTAGATTTATGACTCTTAGTGCCTTTTTGGCAATGCTGTTGCAGTGAGATCTGGCACTTAGGTCATTTGATATGAGTACTCCAAGGTTCTTGACAGAGTGAGGATCATCAACTATATAAACTATATGAAAGAGTCAAACTTATCTGAAATAGTATAGGTTCTCCTGCTTGACGAGAAAATGTCCAAGGTCCCTTCCAATTCATTCTATTCTATTCTAATTTTCTCACATAAGCCAATTCTTAGAAAATAAAAATAGTATATTCTGCAAAACATTGATTACAGTATGCTGACCTGCTGGAAGGTAAGGAGGGCAGTCATGTAGGATGATATAGGGCATTTTCAGAGGCGAGATTCAGGATTCATCCTTACTCATAGTGAGTACTCATCCTTACTATTTTCAAACTAATCAGAATAGAGCTAGAAAGGATCTTGGAGGTGGTTTAATGAGCCCTGTAATTATTTTTTACTTTATTATTATTGTTATTATTAATAACTTTTATAATTTTTGTATTCCTCTTAAACTTAATTAGTTTAGCATACTAAAATTACATTAAAGAGATAAATTTGTACTCAGCATATTAAGTTGGGGGGAGGGAAAATCCTATCGTAAACAAAGCAATTAACAAAGATTTATCAGAATGAAGCAAAATTCAGTAGAAGATAATTAATGGGGCTGATACAACTCAATAATAACTACTTAGAACTCCAAACAATAGTGTGTGAATGTGTATGTCAGTTGGACATATTATAATTACTGTAGCAACCATTTTTGCTCTGGGTTAATTAGAAACGTGATAACTGATTATACTGATCACTAAATTAAGGACTATACTATGATTTTTAAATATAACATATCCTTATCTGTTTAGTTATACAACAGATACATTGATAAACACATCTAAATACTACTAAAACTCTTATTTTTCTTTCTGAATCCTGATAATTTAATTTAGACGCAAATGTAACATACACCAGAAAAAGCTATTTCTTATCTATTTAGTGAGGTATTAAACAACCTATGACTTATCCTATCATGGTTTCAAAGATATTTCCTTACTAAATTCCTCAATGCTTCCAACAATGGCAGAGATTCAAATTCAGAGATGCATCTGCCTTCAAAGTTAAACTATATAAAAGAATCAAACATCAGGAGGTGATCAAGTTGACTTCAGGAAATATTTTATGACATTTTGTATTGTGTCATAAACTGCTTTAAGATAATATTTGTATCACAAAATGTTTTATATTATTTGCCAATTTTCAGTTCCACGGAAGTCATGGGTCCTAGATTTTGGACACAATTTGTAAGTTAGCCCATTTGAGGTACCTTGGTTCAAAAAAGTTTGCCCTATAGAGCACTGTTTTACCCATTGTTTTACCCACTGTTTAAAGTTTACAGGAATCACGGTTTTAGTAGTATATGTTTCTATGGTATGTTTATTTTCAAAATATACATTGTATAACTTATTAAATAAGAAAAGGACATGTCATACATAAACATCATAGCATAGCCCTTAGTTCAGTGATCAGTATAATCAGTTATCACATATTTCTTATTAATCTAGAGCAAATGGTTGCTGACAGTAATTATAATCTGTCATTAGTCTGCATCTGATGCAGATTCTTGACTTGTTCAAGCTGGTCTAGATGCAGATTAATGACTAAGAATTTGTCTGAACCATGACATGAACTTATTAGGTAAGGGTATATATAAGGGTAAGTCACCTTCATTCAATTTTCCACTTATGAGAACAATCAAGCAAATTTTCATATTTATTACCATACCAAACCGAACTGCAGAATACATTATTTTTTAAAAGTTACGTGTTGGTTGAGAAGTCTTTCTGTCATTTAAAAAAATAACTTAAAAGCTTAGAATCCTTATAGCAGTATCAAGTTCTTTGAAAATAGAAGCTCTTTTGCTGGTGCTTCCAGAGAAAATCCTGTATCCAGAATTGATATTCCTCAGAAATATGTACTTGAGTGCTTAGAATATACTAATTAAAAAAAAATCTAAGCATTTTTCTAAGCAATTTTTAAAAATTGTTTAAAGTTGCTGGTACCAATACAATCAAAGCAAATTCAGACTTTCTACATTTTTATTTTATTTTCACAGAACTATGTCATAAAATACAAAATCAGGAATCTTAAAGTTCAAATTATAGAATATAAATTTACAGTAAATATCAGACCTCAAACTTGGGCTGAAAAAAAGTCATACAATAACTTGATTAGTTGTTGTACTGCAAACACATCACAGCTTTTTAATATCTGTTTATTTTATTTATTTATTTATTTGATTTGATTTGTCAATCGCTTTCAAAATAATAGGTATAAGTGTAAACATGAGTAAGAATACAGGAAATAGGTACAAATAAATGGGGACAATCGGACAGTTGGGTTGCTAAAGAAGGGTACCCCATATTCACTGTGCTGATAATAAATTAGAAAGATTGGAGAAAGTTTTCCCTCATTTGGGAAAAGCAAGCCCTTTGGAATTAGATACTATCTTTTGATATTTTTTTTCAAAAAATGAGCTCAGGTGAAACTTTTATACTTTTCAATATATGAATATCCAGTATTTCTATTTTTTATTTTTATCCAACATTGAATTTTTACAGTTGTCCAAATAAACACGTTTTCATTTTGAAACATTAATAGAACAAGAATATTAGAGATAATTCAGTCAGTAGCACAGAAGGTACTCAGGTTTGCTGGGCAATACAATGAGTAACAGTAGAGAAAGGCAAGATAGTATTTATTTCAGCAGATGCTATTTTTCTTTGTCTTGTATAATGTAACAATATCCATAATGCAAAGATACATTATGTTAAACATTAAAAGGAAATGTTTGTTAGCACTATTATATTAATATATGAGTGAACATACACAAAGCTCCTAATATTGCAGATTGCAGAATACTACTTTGAAAATGGCATCTTCTTTTGAAAGAATTCTGATTGGTTCAATCTGCAGATTGATCCAAACATGTAAAGCTGTTTATGTATCGTATCAGAGAAATCAAGATGTATCACAGTTGTGGAGTTTACAGGATATAAAGCTATTATTTATCTCTTTTTATTTTTTGCTTTTAAATAAGAAAACAGTCAACGTTTAAATATCATTTGGATAAGTATAGCTACAAAAAACTGAGCTACATGTAATATTATGCAAGAGTTCTGCTTGTGTAATGGAATTTTCCTTTGCTCGAGGTGAAAAGATTCTGAAGGTTTATAGCTGAAGAAAGAACTACTGGCAAATGCTGTTTGTATGGCATCATTGGAAAGAATCATCAATTGATATCATTTTAATTTACAATTTTTATTTTAATCCTTTTTGGAGACAAGCCCTTATGGGTTGCATGGATACTGGAAAAAGCAAAAGAGGTTGGAAAAGAAATGAAATTTACATTTTTCTTACTGATACCATGCCATGATTTATATCCTTGCATTAGATATGGATCTTAAGTATATAATCCTGCCATTTATCTGATGATGCCATTAATTCATCTGTTTTAATTTTGGCATTATTACTGCTTCCTACAGATACCGATGACTGGATGGAGATATATTCAGAAGGTATTCCAACTGTTCAACTTGTACAACTTGCTATATACTTTGCTCATTACAATGAAATGTTTTCTTGCAATTTTTCTTCCTGTTTTTATTTTAGTGGTACAAAAACTGTAATGTTTATAAAATAACAAAAATTCAAAATGGAAAGGTGTGATAGTTTTCATGAAATATGTCAGTTTTATTACTATTATTACTATTTATTTATTGTCTTCTTTTTTGTTCAAGTCCTGTATAGTATAGGAAGCTGAAAAATGATCTAAAGTGGATAAAGGCATATTGTTAAATTTCTTTTTAAACTCTATATTTTATTTTTATTTATTCAAAAGATTAAAATCCAAAGGAAAATAATTGGAACAGAGACAGAACAAAGCTAAATGGAAACATTGAGAAAAAATGTGAATTAAAAAAGAAAAAAACATATTTCCTCCCAGCTGAATACTGATAAATTCATTGCAACATTATTTTGCAAAGCAGGTCCAACATTTATAAGCTTGTATATCTATTTGCAATTGGCCTGTCATACATTACATATGTGAAAGAAAAATTAGCTAACAGGTTAAACAATAAGAAAATTAAAATTCAAAGAACTTTGTTAACAGCCTGTTATTGTAATTTACTCATAGAAAGGTTACTGTACATGGTTTCTTATTTATTGCAAACATCTTTACCAACAATTGCATCCCATTTACAAAATGTAAATTTCAATGTTCAACAGTTGAATAATTCTCCTTGATAACACCAAGATTTGCCAAGAAGTCCAGTTCAACCATTGTCATATCTATTAACTCAGAAATTATTATATTTGCATTCTTTTCCATTTTTTCTGGCAAACCAAACACTCTCTTTTCACAATTGGCTGCAACAAATCAAGGTCCAATTCCTCAAATTACAAATCATGCCCAGCTGTTATTTCCTGTTTTGTATATTTTCTTGGGTTTGCAAGAACCATCAGTCACCCATCAAGTTTTTTGTTTCTATTTTCAAATAAAGTCTGTAATTTGAAGAGCATTCTTTTTTCCATTGCCTTCCAAAATAGTTTATCTCCTTTCCATGGCATGAAAAATATTTTTTGCTATCTCTTCAAGG
This sequence comes from Laticauda laticaudata, assembly GCA_004320025.1. NCBI lineage: Eukaryota > Metazoa > Chordata > Lepidosauria > Squamata > Elapidae > Laticauda > Laticauda laticaudata. The sequence continues at coordinate 8,248 of BHFT01001362.1, forward strand.
AAAAGAAAAGCAGTAAGTAACAGCTTCCGCTGGGAAAGCATTTAAAAAGGGACACATTTCCTACCAAAAATTAAGAGATAAATATAAGGGGTCTTTAAAAGAAAAAGAAAAAAGCTAGAAAAAGGAAGATTTATTGTACAATCCTGTGTAAACCCAACATAACTTCCTTATGGTTAAAAATAATAATTTTGAATGTACTGGTAAATAATGAAAGAGCAGAAAAAAGAGTTGTAAAAATCCAGCAAAAGGTTACAAAATCGGTCAGAAGTCAACTAGTCATAAATCAAAGGTTGCAAAGTTTCAAAAAGTACAATTAAAACTCTGGAATGCTTAAGAAAGATGAATAGTTGAAGGGAAAAGGTGTCAGGAGACAAGAGCTCCCAATCACTTCTTATCGAGAATTGTGGGAATCCATCTGTGCATGATTGTCCGAAATTCATCTCAGGTTCTTTCTAGGGAGCAAAGCCACCAAATAACGAGCTTTGGTAGCAAAATCAGCTGTTTGTCAGCAGGAGAAAAAGAATCTCCTATCCATTCAGCTCACCATGATGGGAATGGGGAAAACTACATACTTTTAAATTTCCATTCATTTAGTTTTCAAAGAAAAGTTCCCATCCATCGAATATGGAAACTAATCCTGAAAATTTAGACATACATATAAAATATTCAGTTTTATTCTAGATATAAATACTATTACTGTATATAAAACAAACAGTTGCGACACAATCTGCTTTATTAAAGGATATCCATTCAGCCATGCAACATAATTTGATGCAGATACTATTCCTAGCACTGCAAAGAAGCATCAGACTTGTGAAATTACTGTGAAAATACCTCATCACCTACAATAAATGTGCTGAATACTTGTATTTTCTAAATTCAGTTGAAAAGTGTAAAATAGTTCATTATGCCTTTTTATTTAAAAAAATAATTATTTCATCACTGTATATTGTTTAAATTAAAAACTGAACTTGAAGAAGCTGTTCTGTTTATCATTTTAGATTATTATAACATGATATGTGGCTAAATTTTTGCACTTTGTTCAGAAGCTGCAGCTGGCATTGGATGCTGTTGCCAATGCTGGGGCATTTGGTTATGAATGTTTGTAAAGGTGTTTATAAAACTCCTGTTTTTGTTGCCAATAGACCAGGCATGTCAAACTCAATTTTACTGAGGACCAGATCAGTGTTGTGATTGTCCTCCATGGGCCAGGGTGGTGTGGCCAGGGGAAAGGGCATAGCCAGAGTAGTTATGACTGATGGGGTGTGGCCTGCTTGACGTAGCTCATGTGGGTGGTGCCTGTGAGTTTGGGCGGGATTGGGGTGGAATCCAAAGGTTTCTGATGGGTCAGGTGATGGGTGGGAGGCTCGTCTCACAAGATGAGGTAAGGTGAGACAGGGGGTGGGGAAGCTACAGTCAAAAACCTGTTGCTTGCCACCCTTGTGTGTGGTGGGGATAATAGTTTCTGGCTATAGACACAGCCTGCCAGCCCCTCAGCTGGTGTATGCTGTTGTTCCAGAGCCTACTGCCAGCACTAGGCTAGCCATCCAAGCAGCAAGTGGAGGCCATGGAAAGAAACATGATGCAGATCGTTGGATACACTTAATTTGTTCCTGTTTTAGCTTACAGTTGGAGAGCAGGTTGCCAGTGGTCATCTTCCCAGCCCTCTCACAGGTCTTGCCCTTGGCTGTGCATTTATTTATTTGTTTATTTGTCAATCACTTACAAGATAATAGGTATAAGTATAAACATGAGTAAGAATACAGATAATAGGTACGATTAAATGGGGACATTAGGACGGGGATGGGAGGCACAATGGTGCACTTATGTACGCCCCTTACAGATCTCTTAGGAATGGGGTGCAGTCAATAGTGGATAGTTTGAGGTTAAAGGAGTGGGGGGTTGAGGAAGTAAATACAGAGTCAGGTAGTGGCACTGACCACTCTGTTGCTGAAGTCGTACTTTCTGCAATCAAGTTTGGAGCAGTTAACATTGAGTTTGTATCTGTTTGGTTGTTTGCTCTTGATTTTGTGTGTTGAAGCTGAGTAGTCATTGACTGGCCTGGACATTTATAGCAGATAATTTTGTTGTATCATCTTAATCAAATGGCGTAGTGTTCAGAGATTGTCCAAGCCCAAAATTTCAATGTCTGTGGGTATATGGGTATTCTGTTGCGAGCAGAAGAGTGTAGTATTCTTCTTGTGAAATACTTCTGGACTTGGTCAATTGTATTAATGTCCGATATGCAGTGCGGATTCCAGACGGATGAGCTGTATTCGAGTATTGGCTCTAGCAAAAGTGTGTATGCCCTATGTTAGCAATTCAATATTTCCAGAGGAGAAGTTTCATAAGATATAGATTTACAACTCTTAATGCCTTTTTGCAATGCTGTTACAGTGAGCTCTGGTGCTTAGAGTCATCTAGATATGCAGTACCTAGGTCCTTGACAGAGTGAGGATCATCAACAAGGTTCATATCACCTAGTTTGTATTTAGTGTACTAATTTTTTTTACCAATGTGTAGGACAGAGCATTTGTTGGTCGAGATTTGGAGTTACCAAATGTTTGGACCATTCAGACACATAATCAAGGTCACTTTGAAGAACAGTAGCATTATCGGTGGTGTTGAATAGTTTTACATTATCTGCAACGAGGATAAAGTTGCTTATAAGGTGATCGTAAAGGTCATTTATATTGAATGTGTATATTTATATAGAATGTGCATGGAGTATGTTCTCCTTATGCACCCAACTGCAGCAGCAGGTGCAGAGAGGGAGGCTCCAATGGCAGTCCCTGCAGGAAGCAGGGCAGGGTGCAGCATTTTCCTGTCTGCTAACAGGCTGGGCTTACAGAAGCAGGGTGTGGGATGGGATAGGCAGTGTCCCAAGGCTGGAAGAAGAGGGCCTTTGAGCCCCAGGCACCAGTTCAGGCACTGCCCTTTCAACTTGCCTGCTCATGCGGAGGGAAGCCCTGCTATGCCTGAGCCGCACCTTCTGGGAACGCTGGCCAAATGAGGAATTTGGCTGCAATCCTCAGCTCAGAATGGAGATGCAGCCCCCCTGCCTATGCAAGATAGAAGGCTGCATTGAATCTAGGGAAGGGACTGGAACCTGGGGAGCTCTATCTGACGGTGCTGTATTGATCAGGCAGTGTCCTGAAAGTGCTCTGGAGCTGCTGCAGATTGACTTCCCTTGCCAAGCAGCCTCCATGAAGGAGGCGCATCACCGAGGGTCTCTACTCCTGACAGATCCTGGGGGGCAAGTCCACCACCACTTGGCAGACCTATCCAGCTCAAAGGAGGCGAAGCCAGTGGTGGGATTCAAATAATTGAACAACCAGTTCTCTGCCCTTATGATTTCTTCCAACAACCAGTTCACCAAACTGCTCAGAAAGTTTACAACTGATTCTCCTGAAGTGGTGCGAATTGGCTGAATCCCACCACTGAATCCCACCACTGAATGGGTGAAATGTCCAGCGATAAAGGATGAGTATAAATGGTAAAAGCACACCCATTCCCAACAGGCAAAAGGCAGATACTGCAAGCGGGGAAAGATTGATCTGCATCGGCACTATGGCTGCCCAGGCCCAGCCAGGATTGCATGCCTTTCCCCCATCTCTGCTGGGCCTGAATAATCAGGGCTATGATGGAGATCTGATTTACCCCACTCAATAAACATTCTTTATTTACCCATGTTTTTAGACATATTCCATGAAAGTTAGATATTGTACCAGTTTGCTTGGTCCCTGTAAAAACTGGAGCAGGAAGCTGTATTGAAGAATCACATTAGAAAAATAAAGGCAGATGGGGAGAATCGTTTGCAGCTGCCTTTTCTGGATTAAGAGGAAAGCTAATGTCTCCTTTGAGCTTGATTCTTTATGATTACATGGAGATATCTGTATAAGTTTTCTTGACAAGAGTACATAATTTGCCTTCTCAAATAAGGTTTATTTTTTCCATTTCTTTCAATCTAGCCCAAAGCTCCAGGACTCCCAAGCAGTTTTCCATCAAAGAATCAGTTAGAATCAAGTCTTCCCACTTTAATTTTTTTTCTTCATTTAATCAGCCAGTATCAATATGTGTTGCACTTATGATAAGAGTATCAAAAGTAGGTATAACAAAATAAAGAAGACTCTGCTTTGGCTTCTTTTTCCTGAGTGGTTCTTTCACTAGCTATGCTGTGATATCAAACATTTCTTTTTCATCATGGAGACCTAGAAAAGATTAGACAGTCAGTCTGGTCATTCCTATCAAACTTGTCAAGGTTAAGATGTCGACTTCAACTCCCAGAATTCCTGAGCTAACATGACTGGAGGAAGAATTCTGGGAGTTGAAGTCTACAAATCTTAAAGCTGTTTGGAACAATCAGGTCTTAGGAACAATCAGATCAGATATATATCAACTATACATCAACTACTCTTCTCTTTTAATTTTGTTTGCAAAAAAAATGAAATAATGGAGGAATTTTATTGAGTAAACTAGCGCTGGATCTAATAACATCGGACTCACAGAATACAGTGCCTTTATTAAGAATCTGAAAGCAGGGATCTGAAGGAAGGAAGAGAACTAGGGGTGCTAGATCACTGGTTAAAATTCAAGATTCCAGGCCAGTGACCTTTCAAGCAATCTACCAGAGATTGACCTTGCAAAATGATCTTAGCCGAACTCCACTATATATTAATTTTGTTGTGAATGCACCTGAAAGTGTTATTATCTCCAAATATTGTCTCCCTCAAATATCAATTACTCTTGCTTGCTGTAATGTCCACTCCTTTGCCTTTTTGGAAGAAGGTTCATAACATGTCAACAGAACTAGGGCTCTGACCTTGTGCTATTGAGGAAATTGAAACATTTGTTGCTATGTTGTCTTTTTAATAGAAATCTAGGATGTATAGCACAATATCAGGTAGGTAGGAAGCTGATCGCCTAATCTCTTGCTAGCTGACCAGGGAACAGGCATTTCATTGTAGGCTGGTTCTGCATCAGATCTATGATTAAATGTAAACAACACCTCCAAGTGAGGTGATGCTGAACCTTAACTAAACTTCTGTTATTCAATATATTTTCTCTTCCTTCATCTTTTCCTCCTTTTTTTCCTGTTAAATATGCACATACTATTTTGCTATTTTTTTGTTTATTGCCTGAACCATAATTGTCTTAATCCCCAAAAAAATAGCAGGGCTTCAGCATGTGTTAGACTTAACATAAGTTAGCATAGCTTTATATTCTTGTAGTGTTTTAAAAATTCTAGTATTACTTATATTCTTCTATAGTTATCTCATCTTGTTACTTACAGCATCCAAATCATTCATTGTAAAATTAATTGCAATTTTATAGGATTCTTTCATGTTTTAATTCCTGTATATGGTTTTACATTAATAATATTGCCTTCACCTTTATTCTACCAATATTTTAATTTTTAATTCTATTTGAGAGTAATTGTTATATTATTAATTATAAGCAGATCTAAAACTGAAATAAAATTGATTAATAAAAGCAATATCATTAAAATATGTGAAACAAAATTCCCATCCAAGCAAAGAAAATTTATGGATGAAGCTTCTCAAAAGCAAATGGAAATCTTTCAGAAAGGCCTGAAGTGGTACTGATTTGTCTCCCAATATATGTCAGATTAATTAAACTCTTTCAAGCAGACTCCTTACAAGAAATTAATGCCCTTCTAAGCTATCTTCTTGAGTACTTTCTGGTTAAGTCAGAAAAGAAACAATAATTATGGAAATAAAGGAAAAAGGTTGAAACCAAAAGAATAAAATAGAAACCAAAGAATAAAATCCTGTGTTTCATTTGAGTTTAAATATATACAGATATTTATATCAAAAGATCTAGAGAATTAATTTTGCTTCATTCTCTCTTCTGCTCCAACAAATTTCAGTATTCATTTTCACCATAAAGACTGGAATTGGTATAATTATGACGAATACAGAGAAAGAATTAACAAAATAAACACATACTCAAATAAAAATAATTACAATCTCATTGAACTTATTTTCTGAACAAATTCTTCCCCCTCACAAAAATATTCACTACAAATTATTCATCTGAAATAGGAGAGGGGAATAAAGCAAATTAACTCAGAAATAAAGGGTCATTGAGTCACTAGATCAGACCCAGAAGAAAAAATAGCAAAAATATTTTTGGCCTATTTGCTTACTTTTTCTTTGTGGACAACCTTATTCTTCTGGAAAGTTTGTTTAAAATTCCTTAAATTTTACTTTGAATGCAGATATTTCTTACATTTGTGTCAGAAAGGTTTTCTGACCGCTTTCTTGAACTTAATTTAAGAAAAATATGTATTTTCATAAATTAATATGTCCTAATTACTGCAGTTTTAATCAAATTATGTTGATCTGGTCAAGAGGCACACAGCAAAAGTAGTTTGACTTTGTAAAGTTTTACGTCAACATGCTGCATTTTGGACAAACATTCAGATCTACTAATTACATTTCAACAAATGACTGAGATCTTATGGGTGAGGACAAAACATACTTCTAGTAGTTTTTAAAGTTTGAAACACTAACACTTTGAATTTAACTCATAAGAAAAAAGCTGACGAAAATAATTTGCCCAAAGTAAGTTAAATGATGGTCCTTCCTCCCATCCCTATCAGGATTCATATAAAAGTATTTTGAATCCACTGAAACATCTATGTCTTTTTCAAGCGCACCCTTGATCATTTGCTTCAATAAATAAATGAAGAAGTGTATTTTTTTTTTTTACTCATTTGCTTAATTGGGTTATCTTTGTCTGGTACTATGACTTGTGTGAAGAATAGATCAAATTTTTGATCATATTTATACAGACATATTTAAAATACAAAAGGTTCACAAACTTTAAACCTTATTGTATATAGAAGCATAAATGAATCAAATGGTATGAAATTTGATTAAAAAGTTTAATTTTTGATTATTTTCTGTTTTCTTATTACCAAAATGATCCCAAGTCATTCTTCTCGATTTGATTCATTGTATATATTTATGTAACCACATTTTAAAATGGCTAATAAACGGAAGTAAAATTCAAGGTTGAAGAGCTATCCCATAGTCATGGCCAGAGTTGTTCCTTGGGTTCCTTGCTTTAAATTTTTCCTTATGTTCTAGAAAGACTCCTTGTGGGAATTTACTCATTGTAAGTGTGTGTGTGTGTGTGTGTGTGTGTGTATGTATGTGTATATATATAATATGTATGTGTGTGTATGTATGTATGTATGTATGTATGCTGTTCAGCTTCCTTCGGGTATTATCCCACGTCATTGTAGTTGTGCTTTTAAAGTTTGATAGAACGTTTCGCAGAATCTTGCCTCTGCTATCCATCCAGGCTTCTGTATTGAGTGCGTCTGTGGTCAGGCTAGAACGATCGCCGATAGATAGTGATTTTGAGACCACACTAAATTTAGAGGCTACGCCTACCTGTTAGTTGGCACCACGAGGTGTTTATTTTTTTCGCGTCAGTCGTCTGATGATGGTTTTGAAGGAGTCTTGGTCTGTACCGACTCAATAAATTGTGCGATACTGGAGTTTATGTTTGATTGGTTTTCTGAGGTTTCTTCTGTACTTTTATGTAGGCTTTGAGATTGCTGGCGAATCACTGAATAGAGCCGAGGAAAGCGGCCATGTGATGAATGATGTCTCCTATGTTGTGAGGATTTCAGTGGGCAGCTTGGGCTTTGTGTAAACGATGGCTGTTATCTTATTAGGAAGCTAATAGTGGGTGGCCTGGTTGGGGTGTGTTTTTGAGCTGGAGGTATCAGGGGGGAACGTCATGTTTGTTGCCCAGAGTGTTTGCCTGGCTTGTGGTGGGGATCTTTGTATTATGCACCGGGCAGAGTGCATGGCTTTCCAAATCGATGGATTGACGAAGTTACTCATGGTGTGATATCATCTATGTCATAGGGCATCTTCAGGCTCTTTTTTTTCAATCTCGTATGGGCTTCTCTGATGAATCTGTGGGCTGGGGTTTACATATTAGTGGCTAGGTGTTTGAGGCTGCCACTGAAGTTGAATGTATATATGCACCTGTCGCTTTCAATTTGTTGTCATTTTCATTTTGTGATGGAAGGATGGCGTTACCAGCGTTTTTAGAACTGCATTTTTGTGATTGGCCGCCAAGAGCGGGTGTACTTATTCTTCTACATTGGTCTGTCCAATTGAGTAATCGGTGTGGCCTGGGGCATAAGAGCCACAGCGGAACTTCCGTATTCGATGCTCTTGGTTTTATTACACATCTAGGTTCAATTTTTTAGTCTATGTGTGGTTTCTAGATGATGGGCTGAGCATCTGGAAATGAGGACTTGTTGATGTTGTTGCTTGCGCTGTTGCGATGGAGTTCGGGAACTTGATGTTAGGGGTGCGTGCAGAAGTGGAGTTACGGAAATTGTTTAGGTGGATCCACTTTCCATGGCAAATGCAACAAAATGTGCCATACGATTGATTTTATGCCATAAGTTTGGCGTGTGTTTTTGTCTATGGAATTAGCTCAGGCTCTGTTTGCGAATTTCCATGGAGACATGTGTTTTTGCAATAGGATGGTGACAGTGGTACGCCACAAGATGGGCCCTTGCAGTTTTCTTAGGTTACTTATTGTGTCCCTTTGTATATAAATAATGGGTTGGTTATAAGCGTGGTTCTGTAGTTCCATGAGGTGTTAGCTGGTTGGGGTGGAGGTCGTACAAAACTTCACCATAATTTCTCTACCAAACGAAGCTTACCACGCCTCATGCAGAATCCTATCAATCGCCACATGCTATAGAAACGCATTACCCAGTTCTATGCGAGATGCTGTAAGGCACATAGAAAACAAAAACCTACAACCCCAGCGACATAGCCTCAGGAGGCTTCGATCGTCATTATCCCGGGTCACCCGGCAAGTGCTAAATATGCGACTGAAAGAAGTCTCTGACAGCCACATCAGCCAAAACAAATACTTAACCCTCCTACAGTACATCCCTAGAGGATGGGCTTACCGAAGCCTCACTTGCCTATACCTTAATACAATATTCTTGTCACACTACAGGCGGGTTCATAAATCGAGAAAAACAAATCATATAAGGAAGGACACCCCCTTGGATCACCTCGTCACGCTGTGCATCTGAGCGAAGACCTCTACATGGGAACACTTTGAAACACAACTCTAGTGAAGAAATATGCATCATCCGACACCAAACATCTGAGGGCTCAGACTAGCCTCAGATGATGAACGTTCGATAATCTGGCACATGGTGAAAAGAAAACTGAACAGCTTCTCACAACAGCCTCAACAGCCTACACCGCACAAAAACAGAGTTTCACTGCTATGGAAACAGAGCACCAACAATCAACATTCCCTTCCTAGATGTTTTAGTATGATAATAAAAATGGACCGAGATACGCATCTCATAAGGACACAGCCTATACTACCCTTATAGACGAAACAGCACAATTACAAAGCGCCAGCTATCTATCATGCGCTCTCATCAATGCCCATCCGACCGCAAAAAAAAAGGCAGAATGGTCATGGCGAAGGAGTCGTGAAAAGACTATTAAGTCGACCGATGAAACAGGCAAAAATCAATTCCGATAGTCTGTAGAACACTCAATCCCAGAACAAAAATGCTTCGGCCCGCAGCGAACAATGTTTCAAGAACCTAACTACACACTCTCACGATGATGCAACATAAAGCCAATGGGATAGGCCAAAAAAGAGATATATCCACACATCGGTAAGCGGATCGGGGGCGTGAAACTCATCCAAAAAGAACCCCAACCAAAAATCCAAGACAGAGCAAGGAGACAGCAAAGCCCTCCTCCCGTATATATAAAAGCACTACAGACAAAATCAGCAAGATGCCTCCAAAAACGACAAATTAAAAAGCATTCTGCCAAACAGAAAAATATCCACCATCATAGAAACCCTAAAGAAAAATCGAGTTATGAAAACCAAGAGAGTATACGAAATTCCGATTTGCAACCTGCTGGCACCGTGCACAACATGGACAAACCTAACGAAGAATAAGTGCACGCTTGAGAGACACAGGAACTTGCATCAAAAAGAGAACTGACTTTCTTTCCCTGGTGCCATACACCTGCAAGGCTACAGGACTTAATATTGACTTTAAAAATCCCAGAACTATACCAAAACCGAAACTTCAATCAAGCGAAGTAATCACGAGAAGCCACAGAATGCAAAATGCCCACAGCAGCATGAAATAAATGAGATGGATACCTCTCTACCTATCAATCATCCATTGGAAACCTGCCTCATTAATAAACGAGTACAATATATGAAGAGTGGACACCCAGACCGCACACCACAGTGCCCACACAAATAGCTACCGCATACTTCCACGTCGAAAAAAGACCCACACAGAAAGAATGGACACGACAGGATGAAGCCCGTACCGCAGCTGCATCACTACCCGCTTAAACCCTTCCGACCATACATGAAGCGAACTTGACACCACATGAAGTGTGCACGACCATGAATGTGAAGCAAACACAGCGATATCAGCTCACCAGTCAAATTCCAGGCAATAAGACTAACCTGAGCACAACCAAGCCCTCACCTGAACAGAAACACCCCAGCCAATCGAAACAGCACCCCCCACCAATCAGACACAGCCAACCCCCAACCAATGAGAACACCCCATCCGGCAATCAGAACACAGCCAAGCCGCCACCTCAATCAAGTCACCCCACTAGCAGTTAACAAGATAGAGCAGCTGCAGCTCACATTTACTTGAGAAGCAACAGAGCTGAAGAAACAAGCCTGAAGATGATGAATGAGACTTTCATCGAACATCGCCTAGATATTCATTTAGTGTGGGAGAAAACCCAAATAACCAAAGCATCCACATACAATTACTGCGCGAAAAACCTCAGAAAAATTATATAGTGTATGTATGTATGTATGCTATAGTATATTATATTCCACAATACAATTAATAAATACATATACATAATTACATTACATATCTATACATATACATATACATATAACATCTAAACATCTACATATACATATACTTACAGTTAACATTACATATACATATATATTATATATATATATATATATAATATATATCTATATATATAGTATATTTTGTGCTGTTTAGCTTCCTTCGGTATGTATCACGTTCATTGTAGTTTGTTAAAATTGTAGCATACGTATTCAGCAGAATCTCATCTGCCATATCAGGCTTCTGTTTGGAAATGTGTCTCACAGTTCCTCAGTTGTCAAATTTGAGGCTGGTCTATTCTGATTGGGCTATAACCTGGGTCTGTGAGTTCATTGGACTTGAGTTTGAATTGATGGTGTTTCTTGGTTTCTTTCTGTCTGTTTTTGTAGGCTTTGATTGGCTGGCACAACCTATTCTTGTGTTGGAGGCTTTCAATGCAGCTTTGCGCTCGTGTGAAAGGACGTGCTGCTAATTGCATCAGCAAGCTGGGTTCACACTGGGTGCCTGGTGGGAGGGTGTTTGACGTTGGAGGCATCAGGGAGTCTGTTCTTGCTCAGGTGTTTCCCATGGCCTGTGGTGTGGAGATCTTTTATTGGAGTGCAGGCTTCCAAATGATTTGACAGCCTGGGTGCGGAATCACCTCTTCTATTCATCTGTCAAGGTCTTTTTTCAAATCTTATAGGCTTCTCTGTGATTTGGTTGCTGGGTTTTTATAGTGGCGTTAGGGTTTAGTGCCATCTGAAGTTGGATGTTTGTGACCTGATGGTTTTATGTGTGTTTGGACTAGTGGAGAGGTGTGTTCCAGCTTTTTTACTTCATTTTTGTGTCATCTAGGGTACTTATTTTAGTTGGGTCTGTCCAAGTGTATGTGCGGGCGATGTGTACAGGAAATTTTGTATATGCCTTGGTTTTCCAGGGTCATTTTGTCTTCGGGTCCTCAGGATGGTGCTATTTTTTTGTCTCTTTTAGGCATGTCTTGATGGTTATGCCTGTGTAGTATCTTCTATGATTTTATGCTGTAGTACCTCTTATGTAGGGCAAGACAGCTGTTCCTAGGTCTGTTGGTCTTCTAGGTCCTTGTATGTTTGGTGTGGTTTTTGTGGATTAAGCTGGTGATTTTGTTTTTGGTGAAGCGATTGGCTGTCATATTCAGTGCAGGGTGCATAGTTCGTCTTTATATGTGTCTTATCTGCCAAAGCGTTTGGTTCTGGTAATTGTGTTTTCGCCACGGGAATTTATCTGTGCTGGGTGGGTGGTTTGGGCATTGAGGTATGCGTTGGTGTGTGTTTTCTTCTGGTATAGTGGTGTGTCCAGTGTGCCATGTTCTTTTGTAGATTAGTATCATTGGAAGTGTAGTTGTTTGTGTTATTTCTGTTTCCATGGTTGACCATGTTAACAGAGACAAATGACGTGGGTAATACCCGAAGGAAGCTAAACAGCAAATGTAGTACCACGCGGAGCGTTAAAAAGACAAATATCTGACCTCTTACGGGGGAAAATAAACAGCAGATCAAAATGCTATGAGAGCTGGCGAAGTTAAAAGAGCAGGAATACTATGTGACCTAAAATTCCTTGGGCAGCTTGCAGAGACAACAATTGTAACACCACCTGCTTCAAATTGAACTTTTCATAAGCAACAGCATACAAACGTATCTGAAAGAAAAGTAATTGGCTTTTCAGAAACTGAAGTTCCACACGTAAAGATCAATTAGATTCAGTTAAGGCAAGAGATTTGCTACACCAGCTGGAATGAGCAGGCAAATCCACCTCTACTTTGGGGATATGGATTTAAAACAACTTACAACTTTGGGAGTAAACTGAAAGCACTTAAAAAAATGATAATCTCCAGAAGAAACTAAAAAAATTAGAAAATGAAAGCAAAATTCCAATAACCCACCACAAACCTGAACTACAATTAGTATACAAACGTTTCACCACAGAAACTCAACAAAACGAATAAGATTGTCCTATCTCAAAGGATCAATTATGCTCCAGGTAGCACCCAAAAAAATCCCAACAGAATCCAGTCATATGTGCATTAGAAATTCCAGTCTAACCGAAATTAATACAGTGAAGCTGACAGGATAAGACACGAGGTTTTACCACATTTATGCAGCACAACGGACCAAAAAATAATTTTTGCAAAAGATGAATTCAGAGCGTTACAAACCCTGAAAAATGATACAGCATATATACTCCAGCAGACAAAGGAATGCCTCTATTAGTAAGGACAGAAAAGACTATGAAACAAAATTGAGCAGACCTACTCCAAGATCACAATACAAACTATAAACAAGATCCAACCACATATCTGAAAATTAAACCAAGAAGAAAGTTATACCAGCCACATAAGCAAAAGAAGATCCAACAGACGATCATCCAGAGAGAAAAATCTTCTAGATGCCCAAATTATAGCGGCTGCCAAAAGTACACAAAAGAAGGCATACCTTCAGACATAGTCAGCTCCATAGGAGCACCATTAATCAAAACCTAGCTTAAAACTTAGCAAACACACTACAGCCCCATGCTGAAACCGCAGACTTCATATGTACAGAACTCATACCACTTCTAGAAATTGATCAAGATCTACACGTTAGAACAAAGATCGGCTTCTACGAGTTTCGACGTGGTTTCCTATTCACTCAAGTCCGTAAAAAAGAACTCTTGAAATCATAAAGAATAATACCAACCAGCTAAAGACCTCATGGAACTAACAGGAACACTGCCCTAACAACACTATTTCGATATACAGAAGGACAAGATACAAGCAAATTGAGGAGCCCCTATGGGATCACACTGTCACCGTCTTGCCAGCCTGTTCTGGAGAATTCGAATCCGAGCCGGGCTAATGCCACCAAACCAACTATGGTAAGTACTCGATGACACATTGTGATGTTGCCCATGGAAAGAAACTAAACAATTTCTACACCTAAACAACACACATCCCCAAATCAAGTACTTCACGATGGAAATCTGGAAATAAACAACAATTCTACCATTCCTAGATGTCTAATTACAAAAAAAAGATGCAGCACTGGACACACCCATTATACAGAATAGAACACACACAAACAGCTACCTCACGCCCATCCCACACCACCCGAAGCACAGATAAATTCCGTGGCGCAAACCTAGTACAGAACGAAGCTCTGGCAGATAAGACTAATATAAAGATGAACTATGCCGCCTGACTGAAGTAATTGACAGCGCAATGGCCTTCCACAAACAAAATCACCAGCTAGATCGCACAAACACCACCAAGACATAACGAGACTAGAAGATCAACAGACCTATGGAACAGCTGTCCTTGCCCTACATAAGAGGTACACAGATAAAATTAGTAAGTATCTACACAGGCATCAACTCAAGACTGCTTCAAAAAGAGACAAAAAATAGCAGGCCATCCGTGAGGAACCCGAAGACAAAATTGGACCTGGGAAAACCCAAGGCTTACAGAATTCCTGTACTCATGCCCGGCCCACTAACTTGGAAGACAATAAGAATAGTACCGCGCTGGCATGAACACAAAAAATGGCAGTTAAGAAAAGTGAACCACACCTCTCACTAGTCCAACACAATGAAAACCACAGGTTCACACAATCAACTTCATGGCACTAAAACCCTAGCAGTATAGAACCCAGCCACAGAATCTAGAGAAGCCATTAGAGATTGAAACCAAGACCTTGACAGATGAATAGAAGAGATGACGCACCCAGACTGTCAATTCATTTGGAGCCTGCATTCAAGTAGATAGAGATCTGCCACACACAGGCCGAGGAAACACTGAGCACGACAGACTCCCTTTAGGCTGCCTCCAGCTTCAACACCCTCCCAACAGGCCCCAGGTGAACCCGCTTGCTGATGGAATGGCAGCCGTCATTTCACGACGGAGCGCAAGCTGCAGTGAAGCTCGAACAGAAGAACAGAGTGTTTCCACATCAAAGCCCAAAACAACAGACAGAAACCAGAAACAACCAATCAATCAACTCCAAGTCCAATGAACAAGATCCAGGTTAAGTAGCCAATCAGAATAGACCAGCTCAATTGGAACTGGGACTGTGAGAACAATTTCGCATACAGAAGCCTGACTGATGCAGATTGAGATTCTGCTGACGTTCTACAATTTTACAGACCTACAATGAGTGGGATAATACCGAGGAAGCTAAACAGCACAAGATTGTAATTACCGCGAGAGTTAAAAAAATAGTATTATATATATATTAATATATATATATATTAATATAAATATATATACTTATATATTTATATATAATATATTATATATATACTGATCGTACAATATTATTTTTTCTGAGGTTTTGCGGCGGTATTTGTCTTGGATCTTTGGTTATTGGGGTTTTTCTCACATTAAAATTGGAAGTATCTAGCGATGTTTAGGAAGTCTCATTCATGACCTTCAGGTTGTTTTCTTCGGCTCTGTGCTTCTGAGTAATGTGAGTTGCATGTGTGCTTTTCAGCTTCCTTCGGGTATATCCCAAATCATTGTAGGCTTTTAAAGTTGTGCAACAATTCACGCAAAATTCATCTGCCATCATCAATACAGGAAGCCTGGATGATGGCAGAATGAGATTCGTTGCTGCTGAAACGTTGCTACAGCTTTAAAAGCACTACAATGACGTGGGATAATACCCGAAGGAAGCTGAACAGCATACATACATACATACATGTATACATACATATATATGTATACACACATACATATATAAGATTTATTTTTTTATTTTTATTTTTTTGGTCAGGAGCTCATACCTAGCGTTCTCGCCTTCCATTTTCAACATATTAATCCTGGGAGGTTGAGTGATGCACCAAAAATCATCTAATGTGTTTCCATAAACTTGAATGTAGAACTTCTTGAGCATTGGTTCCTAGTGAGACTCTATTATGTGAAGGCATGTTTTTTTTTTTCACAACATGTCAAGATTGTTCACTGTTGAAACTGAAAATTTATCCAGTTTTCACAGTTGTTTGAGATAATAACATATTGACATTCCACTCAGTTACTTTTCCAGCTCCATCAGATTTATTGACATTTCTTGTCTACTTTCTGTATTCCTATTTATTGATCTAACCTTATTGATGTTGTTGTTTCCAACTGTTTTGTGTGCTTTCTGTGACATTCATCAGTTTGTTTCAGCTATTTAATGTTTAAAGTTTATTCTTCCATTTGCAATGGATAGCTATAATGTAATGCCCTCACTGACTGTCATACAGAATATAGATTACAGAATAACAGAGTTGGAGGTCTTCTAATCCAACCCCTTGTTCAAGCAGGAGACCCTATACCATACCATTTTGAACAGATATCTTCTTTAAAACCACCAGTGATAGACACCCACAACTTCAGTGTCATGTTTAATTGTTCTGTCAGGAAATTCTTCCTTAATTTTAGGTTGTATCTCTCGTTGACAAGCTTCCATTTGTTACTTTTTCTCTTGCCCTCAGGTGCTCTAGATCAGGGCTGTCAGATACAAGGTCTGCAGGCCAAGCTTGGCCCACGGTATGGTCAGATCCAGGCCACATGGCCATCCTGGAAAATGTAAGGGGCCGGCCCGCATGGCTTTGGCCCAGTCTACCCAGGGTGAAAAGGAAACATGCCAGTAGTTTGGATAGTGGCATCAAGCTAGCCACATCCAGCCAGTTGGCTATACCTACCCAGTTGGCCTTACCCATCTGGCCCCCAAGATCAACCACAGCCCTGATGTGGTCCCCAATGAAATTGAGTTTGACACCCCTGTTTTATAAAATAGAGAACCCCCTCTTCTCAGTGATAGCCCCTCAAATATTGGACGATTGCTATCATGTTACCCCTTGTCTTACTCTTTGTTGAAAAAGACATATATCTATGTGTCTGCCTTTCTATCTATCACCTGTCTATTTGTCAGTCCCGTGCCTTGAAGTCAGCCTTGACTCCTGGAAATTACATGCACCAATCAACGATGCTTTCTGGCCATGATTTTTATAAGTAGTTTGCCAGTGCCTCCTCCTGCCTAGGACTAAGAAAGAATAAGTGATTCATGGCTTCATGATTAAGATAGGACTACTATTTACAAGTGCCTTTAACCACTCTACTGAACTATCCCTTATATTATCCAAATTCATAACAATAGGGAAATATTTTACATAATTTAATATTATTCGAGGGAGAAAGAAATATTCAGTAGGAGAATTATGGCACAGGAACAGTTAACTCAATTTATTTTATTTTTTAAAAATTACAAATTTAAAGTGATATTTTTAAGTTTCATTGACTGAGCCTTCAGTAGATTTGTAATTTGGAATGGGGGACATTCTGAAGTTAAGAATAATCTGAGTTTTACTTACATTTCTTGAGGGAATTTGCGTTATTCTTCTGCATATATTTTAGGAGCAAAAATGTATTAAGCATAATCTTATTTGTTCATGAAATCATTCAAATTAGTACATTACATGTGACATCTGATTCTTAAAATTTAAAAGATGTGTTGGAAATAATTTGTAAAAATTAATTTATAATATATTTTATGTTACAAAAATATGGTAATGCATAAAAATAATTAAATATATCAAAATTGGAATGTTTTCAATACTGGTAATGAATTACAGAGTGATCTCTTTTAAATAATTTGTGCTTCTCCTGCTACTTTGCAGTTCTCTGAGACTGATTCTCAGGTCCAGAAAGCTTACCTTTTCCTCCTGAGTGAGCAAGACATTGGTCTCTTGTTTAATCTGATTTCTGGAAGAATAAATGGGGTGCCTGCCAGTCTACTCACTTCACACTTTAGCTTAAACAAGCTGGTAGGAGAAGTGAGATGGATCTATCAAGGCAGCTTATAATAAAATAAAGTCAGTGGAAGGAGGCTCTCACTCTAATAGTGGAATTGCCCCTCTAGTCAAATAAAACTTGGTCTTGTAATCACCTTTTAAGTCTCTTTTTGAGAATAGTAATTATTCTGTGTAGAAAACTAAGAAATATTTGTGTATGTTGTTTAGCCATTTTTATTTTGTAAAATAAAAGAAATAGTTTCCAAATGTTGGAATAATAATCAGAGGAATTAAAACACCAATTTCTTATTTGTATTATCTGGAATATTTTGATACTGAGTTTCATGAACCAAATATTTTCTTGCAATTTTTCTTCTTATTTACTATTTTAGTGGTATAAAAAAACTGTAATGTTTATAAAATAACAAAAATTCAAAATGGAAAAGTGTGATAGTTTTCATGAAATATGTCAGTTTTATTATTATTATTACTATTTATGTATTGTCCTCTTGTTTGTGTTTCAAGCTCAAAAATGATGTAAAGTGGATAAAGGCACATTGTTAAATTTCTTCTTTACCCCTATTTTATTTTTATTTATTCAAAAGATTATAATCCAAAATCCGAAAGAAAAAAAAATTGAGCAGAGACGAACAAAGCTAAGTGAAAACACTGAGAAAAATGTGAATGAGAAAAGAAGAAAAAACATATTTTTCCAAGTTGAATACTGATAAATTCATTGCAGGTCCTACATTTTTAAACTTATATATCTATTTGCAACTTAATTGACCTGTCAAATATTACATATGTGAAAAAACTTCAGCTAACAAGATAAACAATAAGAATGTTAAAATTCAAAGCACTCTGTTAACAGTTTGTTATTATAATTTACTCATAGAAAGATTACATGTTTTTTTAATTTATCACAAATATTTTTACCAACATTTGAATCTCATTTCCAAAGTTTAAGTTGAAAAATTGAATAATTCTCCTTGAAAATACCACATTTCTCTTGCCAAAAAGTCAGTCCAACCTTCATCATATCTATTAACTCAGAAATTCTTATATTTGCATTTTTTTCAAAAAATTTTCTGGCAAATCAAACACTCTTTTCACATCTAGCTGCAACAAATCAAGGTCCAATTCCTCAAACTGCAAATCATGTCCAGCTGTTATTTCCTGTTTTGTATACTTTCTTGAGCTTGCAAGAACCATCAGTAACCCATCAAGTTTTTTGTTTCTACTTTCAAATAAAGTCTGTAATTTGAAGAGCATTCTTTTTTTCCGCTGCCTAATAGTTTATCTCCTTTCCAAGGCATGAAAAATATTTTTTGCTATCTCTTCAAGGAAAAGAAAAGCAGTAAGTAACAGCTTCCACAGGGAAAGCATTTAAAAGGGGGCACATTTCCTATCAAAAATTAAGAGATAAATATTAGGGGTTTTTTAAAAAGAAAAACAAAAAAAAATAGAAAGAGAACGATTTATTGTATAATCTTCTGTAAACCCACCACAACTTTCCTATGGTTCAAAATAATAATTTTGAATTCACTGGTAAATGATGAAAGAGCAGAGAAAAGAGTTGTAAAAATCCAGCAAGGGGTTACAAAATAGGTCAGAAGTAAACTAGTCATAAATCTAGTTTCAAAAGTTTCAAAAAGTGCAATTAAAACTCTGGAATGCTTAAGAAAGATGAATAGTTAAAGGGGAAAGGTGTCAGGAGACAAGAGCTTCCAATCACTTATCAAGAATTGTGGGAATACAGCCATTCTCTTCTCCATCTGTGCACGATCATCCAAAATTCATCTCAGGTCCTTCCTAGGGAGCAAAGCCACCAAATAACCAGCTTTGGTAGCAAAATCAGATGTTTGTCAGCAGGAGAAAAAGAATCTCCTATCCATTCAGCTCACCATGATGGGAGTGGGGAACAACATACTTTTAAATTTCCATTTATTTAGGTTTTTTTAAAAAAAAGTTCCCATCCATCAAATACGGAAACTAATCCTGAAAATTTAGACATACTTATAAAATTTTCAGTTTTATTCTAGGTATAAATAATATTGCTGTATATAAAACAAACAATTGCAACACAATCTGCTTTATTAAAGGATATGCATGAAGCCATGCAACATAATTTAATGCAGATAATATTTCTAGGCTTGCAAACAAGCATCACACTTGTGAAATTACTGTGAAAATACCTCATCACCTACAATAAATGTGCTGAATACTTGTCTTTTCTAATTCAGTGTAAGATAGCTCATTATGACTTTTATTTTAAAAAATAATTATTTCATCCCTCCATACAATATAATTTAAATTAAAACTGAACTTACAGAAGCTGTGATGATGATTACACTTCCCACAACTGTGTTGGGAGGGTTCTTTTTTTCCCCTATTAAAATGGGTCAGTCAAAAAAGAACAGTTCCGGTCTTGTTGGCTCCAATTATTATGGTTTTTGCTCTGAAGCTATTTCAGTTGCCTACTGTACAAATATAGTGTCTTACTTTTTTATTTAACCAAATCATTCAACCAGAACATAGCTATACATTTTATCCTCTTTGTTTTTCTTGTCCAGAATTGTTTAAAATGCTGCAAATGAAGACAACATGGTATTTTTTATAGAGGACCCATCAGAATCTGGACCCATATTATTGCAAGAAGTAGAGAAATATGGGGAGGTAGTGGATCTCAAAATTAAGAAAGAAAAAACCAAAATGTTAGTGAAGATGAAATATTCAGGTGTTTAGTTAAGGGCAAGGTGTTCAGCATTAAAAAAGGATAATTATATAAAATTATTACAACAAATTGGGAAAGACTTGGATTGATGAAGGAAACTACACCTTTCATTACTAGGGAAAATCGCAACAATTAAAATGACTATCTTACCTAAATCGTTCTATCTATTTCAAATGATTCTCATAAAATTAAATAAAAATTTCTTTAAAGATTTAAATAAAATAACCACAAAATTTGTATGATCAGGAAAAAAGGTGCAGATAAAATTAAAATCTCTTCAGGTTAGTAGAAGTAGAGGTGGCTTTGGACTCCCAGCGTGGGAGACTTATTATAAAGCAGCAATTTTGGTTTGGTTCAGGGAATGAACCAAATTTAAATTTTTTAATTTTTTAATTAAATTATTTTTTAACTTTTTTTTTAATTTTTTAAATTTTTTAAATTTAAAAAATAGGAAAATTTTGACCTTGGAAGGACATGATCTTTAGATATGGTGGCATGCCTTCATATGGAATTTTAGCAATAAGAAACACTTGTATTTCTATAGACATATGCTGTGAGACTCTCTGATATAGATCTGGGAGGAAATTTTAAAAAAGTATTATATTAAAATCCCAGGCTGGCTTTCCACTGTGGAGGCAGTGATCCACCAACACATTAGATATTGGTAAAATGGCCAGATATAACAACATTTTGGACAACCGAAGAATATTAAAAACAACCAAGAATTAAAAGTACAGGGAATAATCATATACTGGTGGCCATACCTCCAACTATAATCGTGATACAAAAAAGATTTAGAGGAATATGTATTTGAATTGGATTTAACACAATTAGATAAATTATTGATAGTCCCGGAAGAGAAATTACTATCAAAAATATACAACTATTTATTAAATTTTGACTTAGAAGAGGAAATAGTAAAAGGTCCAATGATAGCTTGGGCCAAAAATTTTGGATACAATATTGAGTTGGAAAACTGGGAAAAAATGTGGAAAAAAACTATACTTTAACAAAATTCACCTCATATAAAGAAAACCAATACAAGATTTCTTTACTGTTGGCATTTAGCATCAACAAGACTTGCAAAAATGTATCCTAACTTAAACACTAATTGCTGGAAAGTAACCCCAAAAGATTAAGTATTTGATTATATATATTATCACAGCAGCAAGTATTGCGCTAGCACAATCTTGGAAAATGGCCACTATACCAACAGATTGTTTAATAATCTGGAAAAAAAAATAGTGTATAGAATTAAATAATAAGGAAGATTCAGAAAACTATAGAATTCTACCGCAGTTTTCTCTTTGAATATGTATAAAGTCAAGCAATAGTGAACATCATCTACCATATATACATGTAGTCACATGCATGCTAGTTTTCATTTCATCTCAAAAAACACAGAAGCTTTTCAAGTCTAATTAAATTGTACCAGGAAAATGAAGCTTGCCTGTTCCAAGAATGTCATTGTTGCATCTTCGTTTTTCAGCTTGAAATATTACTCTATTTTTGTGTCAGTTATTTCTGTCCAGAGCACCTGGTACAAGACATTCTTTCTTCAGCTGAATTAATTTCATCTGTCATTTAAGATATCTTCCCATATGAATTTTGGAAGATATCAGTTACATTCCTCTCAGTTTTTCCACAAAACATCCATTTTGTTTCAGGTGCTGATTCCTTTATATCAGTAAGAAGGTTTTAAGTATCTTTTCATTATTGAGACAAGTACTTGATTGTCTCTATTGGACATAAGAGGATTTATTTTAAGTGATTTTTGTAAAAAGAAATACAGACTGAAAAAGAGAGCATTTTATAACTTGCTGAAATACCTTTTTCATTTAAGTATTTACTAATACAAAAATGTCCATATGAATAATGCAAATTGTAGATATGAAATTTGCAAAACAGATTAAAACAGATTAAAAATAAGAGTGTTTTGGGCTGATTGGAAGAGAGCTATGTGGAACAGTGAGAAATTTAGTTTTTTAAGTATATTTTTAAATAAAAAATAGAAACAGGTTATATAAATACAAGTTCTATATCTGTGCTTCACTACGAAACTATATGATCGGGCTTAGTTTTTGGGGAGGAAAATAAGGGGGAAAATTCTGTCTCTGCCTATCAGCATCCATCGATATTCATCTGGCTAGCATCCTGTCAGTGTGTGAGAGAGTTAAGGTCTGTGAGGGAAACTGAAGCAATATTTGCTGCGTGAACAAGGAGATAGCAAGGAGCCTGGGCATGGTTTAGCTCAACTGTTCTGTAAAGCTGCTTGGTGCTGTGAAACTAAAATTGAAACTCCCCTTCTCTGCTTGTGTTTTGCATTTGGAACAGATTTTTTTCCAAGTGTGGAGGGGAAGTAGAACTCCTGAGCATCAGAGCGTGTTAATAATAATATATGAAATATTAATGCTCTGATAGTCATTTCAAAAAATCCTTTCTTACTGTCAATCATTTGGAAGCCTGCACTCTCAAATAGAAAGATCTCCACACCACAAGCCAGGCAAACACCTGG